>VDFB02116050.1:0-29872 GCA_007258455.2 Sequoia sempervirens
TTCATCCTCCATATCATCATTGGTCCTAAGAATCTTAGAGGTCACTTTCGCAATAAGGTCATAACACAAGAAGAACATGGAATATACACTTGATCCATACATCTTGGGTAATCCAAATCAGTTGAAACTTCAAAGCCTTGCAATGCCTATCAATTATCAAAGTCCATACATGGGATCATTACCTTCGACAAATGTCAATGGTACAACAAGTGTGGGTATGCCCAATCTGAATTTTGGAACACATCTCCCCATGATAGATTTCAATCAAAGTCCAAACTTACAAGTCTATCCTCCAAACAATCCATACATGAGTCTTCAAACGAGCAACATCATTCCACCAAATCCCTACAAACCAAATGTGGATGTACCAAATGCATTTTTTCGAAACATGAATCCTAACTCGGAAACCTTTGGAAAAATGATTCCCAATACCAACATTGTTCATCCTATCATGCCAAATCAGAACATTATCCAAAGTCAATTTTCCCATAATCCTATTCAAAAATCGCAAGCATGCATGCCAAAACTACTTGAACACAAGCCAAATCAACTATCTCAAGTGAGTCAAAATCAAAATCAAGAACAAATTTGGCGAGATCAAATTGCGGAACTTTCCAAGATAGTTGAGGCATTGCGCCAAGGGAAATTTCCACCACCATTACCTACATCATTCCTTGGTTTAGGGATTCCCCCTTTACCTAACACCAATCATGCCACCCAAATCAATCCACATAACATCAATCAAACCATCACGACAAATCCTTTGAATATACCATCGACATCACACCAATGGATGGTATCTAATCAAACAACATTGATCCCAAATCAAAATACGGTCTCCCAAGGGCCTATCACCTCGGTCAATCCAATCATCACTATCCCTTCAATCATTCCAAACACCACTATCACTCCCATCACATCTCAACCCCTCACTACCATGATCGCTCCGAGCGTATCTCAAACACTTGTCACTACATCCAACACAATTTCAATCCCACCACCACCACCATTGCGCCTAAGCCAAGTAAGCAATTACAATGCTTCATTCAAAGCATACCAACAATTGCTCCAACAATATGAAACAATTCGGCAAGCGCCTATAGCCACGCACGCTTCTCAAGCTTCACAGCAAAATCAAGCTCAAACATCGCTGCAACAACAACAAGCAACACAAGCTCAACGAGTGCAACAATCCTTTCAAGTTTCCCAAGCCTCTCAAGCTACCCAACCAACACGAGCACAAACACAAAAGATGACAACTATTGAAAACAAGGATCAAGATCAATCCATCACTGAGCACACGTTTACTTCATCCAATGATCAAATCGACAAATGTCAAGAGTCACTTTTGAATCACGATCAAAATCCACCAACAAAACTCTACAATGAGCCAATTCAAGAAATGTCAACATCGTTTGACCCTATGGTCGAAGACATTCACAGTCTCTCCACCGCAATTGTCGAAAACAATGATCAAAACCTCTCCATCGAGGAGCACATTGAAGATATATCTACACAATCCGATGATCAACTCACCATACATCAAGAGCCACTTTTTAGTGATCTCTTTCAAGGAGTGTTGGGATTATTTGATCCTATTGACATAATGCACAATCAGTTCACCTATGATCATGTTGAAAATGTCTCTACATCGCCTTACGAGTTAGAGGACATATCTCAAGAATTTATTCCAAAGCATGATCAAAATCTTTTACCAAAGTCTAGCAATGGTCCTTTTCAAAACATGTTGATCCCCTTTGACCGCATGGTTACAGATGCTGAAGGAGCCTTGAACTTGACCATGCCTAATGTCGACATCCAAAAGTCCTTTGTAAGAAATCCATCATTTGAAGCTACCCCATGTCAAGAACTTGATCCAAAGCATGTCGAAAGCAACTCCGAAATTAATCAAGATCAAGAATTTGTATCTCCAAGATACTACAATAATCTAATGAACACTCTCTTATCCATGCAAGATGATCATATTCATACTCCTCCATCTACCCATGAGATGCTTTCTATAGACGGGCACGTAGCTGATCTTCATCTAGAACAAGATTTTGTTACACAAAAAGAGCAGATTCTTAACTCCTACAATCAAATGGAGTTGTCAACATCAGGATCAAATATGTCCCAAACTCAGATTGAGGACATCATGAATAAAGATATCCATCATTATCCACCCAAGGAAACAAGTCAGATAGAACATTCAGAGATAGCAGAGCAACAAATGGAAATAATGTCGTCTACGGTGGTCATCTATCAGAGAACACTTATTGAACAAGAGCTCTTGGAAAAGGCAAAATCAAAGCATGAAGGTATTACTTCCACCACACTGGGGGCAACTTCGTCTCAAGCAAACGTCAACATAGGGAGCACGAAGAATCCTTATGATGAAGCTAGTGTCAATACTACAACCAACCACGCCATGTATCTTCATCCACCCATCACCCCATCCATGAATTGGGACCAACGTCAAAAGAAAGATCTGAATCAAAGCACAAAGAATGTTATCAAATCAAGAAAAGCCGAGAAGCATAATGGACAAATCAAATACATATGGATACCAAAGAATACAAAGAAAGATTATCCCTATCAAACTCCATCACCAAAGAAACCGGTGGGGCAAACTAAAAGAGGGAAAGGTATCCATCAAAGATGTCCGCGAAAATCAAAAGGTGCTTTCAAGCTTAATGACAAAAGTATATCAAGGCTTGGTCCTAATTCCATGCACACTTTCGTATCCACCCATCATTGCTCATCTTCCCAAGTTTGGAGAGTCAAAGGTTCCAAACTGTCAACCAATCCATCTCTTATCCCTAAATGCACTCCATCCACGCCTCCACGCATGATATCCAATTCTCATATTGACCATGTATTGGCAATGACCCTTCATCATAAAGATTCAGAAGGCACTTTATCGCGATGTATGCACGGAGACAAAGTTAACCCTGGTATCGACGAAGCAGATCAAGAATCCCATAAATTGTATTCAAGTGCACATATCTTAGCAAAACAGCTCCTTCAGGCAGGATATCGATGGCACATTATGACAGGGGCATCTACGTCAACACCACCAAGTGGTTCAGCATGAATCTTTCAGAAAAATACAAAAAATCAAAAGCAAAAAAAATCCAAAAATCAAAAAGGATTGAAAATAGTAAAGATAAAATCATTCCTCTAGTGAAAACCACTTCGCGGCACTCAGTACCTTGGTGAAAACCTAGCAAACAGGCGCCTTGTGTAAATAAGCACTTTCCATCCACCAGGATCTTTATGGCTCGATCTACATTATCCCTCCATTTCGCTTCCATCGCCCATCACATCCATATCTCCATCCATCACTCATCCGCTCACATCCGCACCATAGCTTGGTCCTGTGCTCGTATCATGATCCCTCCTAGTACTACTCGGCCCATTCTCAAGGTCAGTTTGTCCTGCCTTTATCGGAGTAGTCTATTGCATCACGCTGGGGGCACATTCTCATCGGATCGGATTCGTGTATGGTCTTAAAATCCTCAAATCAGAAAATCCAAAAACATCAGAAAATCAAAAAATCAAAAACATCACAAAATCCAAAAAAAACCCAAAAACAGCCTCAAAACATTTCAAAACGTCAAAAACATCCAAATATTTGAAAAAATCCATCCGTCTCATCTCGCTTGCATCCGCAATAATCAATCATCCATAATAACTGATCACCATCTTCATCCTTTGGCAACGCAAACAGAAACAATCACAGCAGTCAGCAAAATCAATCTTCAATTTTAAAATCAAAAGCAAACAACAAATCGTTAAAACAAAATCAAAGTCTTGATCATTTTCAAACATGTCAGTCGACCTTATATCAACAGCCTATCAATCAACTTATCAAACCATCATCATCCTATACAAAGCATGTCCTAGGATCCGTTCCGACAATGGGCACTTTTATCAAATCAACTACTTTGGGTAAACAAAACGACGTGTCATTAACATGTCCTAGGATCCGTTCCGACAATGGACATTATCTTTTGGCAATGAGTTTTGGCTCCCATCTTTTGAAACACATTCCTTTGGCTAGAGGTATGAAGAACATTGGCTTGCTTGTATACTTGATCTTTTCTTTTGATTTATCATATTGCGCTCATTCCAAGGACCTCTCGATGATATCCGAACGAAGGATTTAGAGAGAAAGGAATGGGGCAACGATCATTATTATTTTGTCTGCTATGCTTGTTGGACGTTCTTGTAAAATAACTTGGCGAATACTTGCTTTGTTAGGGTAATTTCTAGCAAGGTTTCCGTGATGTCAAACAAGAATACCCTATCCGCTTGTTGAGTCAGTTCATCACACTAGTACAACGCCATCCCCGTCCTTCTCATATACCTTGATGCATCGTAGATTGTGTGTGTTATCAAAAATAAAGTAAGTGACTTTGAAAACTCTAACTCTTTCGATAAGCATCCATCATCATCATCATTTATCATCATCATCTTTTAGTTATCATCATCATCTCTAATAAAGTCTCAAACTAATCATGGACTTGTTGGATCCTCTTTGTCATCATCTCATTTTCATTATGCATCCATCATGCATCCATCCTCAGATCAGAAACCATCAATATATTGCATACCACATATCATTCATATCATAAGCATCATAGAAACATTGATCATTTCACATGCATTGCATATCATCAACATAATATAGATCCGTTAGTCTAAGAATCTGCATAAATCATCCATTGCATAATCATAGCATATCACATCATCAATCTCATCCATTTCACAACATATCATCATTTAAGTTGTTTAGGATAATATAGATTTGTTATTCTAAGCATCTTGAAAACATCATCTTTGCATCGTCATCCATAACCATCCATTTTGAACCTCTTTATCGCGAGATCGACCCTCAAATCGAATCTTTTCGGCTGACCTCTCGGTGGGGCAATGTACTGTTGTACTTCCTCTTTTCCACAATAAGCATCCGAAAAAATCAGCTTAAATTTTTAAATTTCGATCAAGGGTATTTATTCTTTGAACCAACGCAATAAAGCATATTTGTTTCAAAGAGGGGAAAAATGTAGACATGTCAAATTTACATCATGCATAATCATATTCCATTCATCAAATAAATCAGACTTTATTTAAATCAAATCTTAAATCAGAATATCAAAGTCCAAAAGTCAAATCAGCTAATCAGCATTAATCAGCATAATGATCATCTAATCCTAATCTAATACTAATCCCATCCCACTTGCATTATCTAGACCTAGCCACTTGCACAATAAATCAATTTTATTGATTTATTAAAATCTCATTTTCTTTCAACATGACAAGTCAAACAGGGCATTTATTGCTCTTCTTTCTTGTCCCCCTCTCAAAATTTATTGCAAATTTGAATTCAAAATTTCCCCCTCTTGGGCACTCTTCCCAAATCTTGCACACACATCACCTAATCACATGATGACAAGTGTTCTCAATTCATTGGCTTGTTTTTGATCCCACATTGGTCCCTCTTCAACATTCAACATTTTGAAAATCTTTAAATACAAGCATCATCCTCAAGCAAATCCTTCACAATCTTCACAATCTTCACAAGCTCCACAACTTTCATGCAAGGTCATTCTCTTTGAGAACTTATCTTGTCCATTTATCATCTCCATCTTCATAGCATTTCATCATCTTGAGCTTTTTATCAAGGATTGGGAAAGGGTCACTAGCACATGTGACACCAATCCAACTATGGAATAGATATGTATCTTGTTTCTTTCATGCTTTCAATTTAGTTTGATTTGCTATCATGTTTAGGAAGCATTTTGCATTATTTCATAGGAGTATTTTGATGAATTTGTAAGTCATTAATCCATGCTTGAGGTTTAGTGTTTGCAGATTTAAAAAAATGCTCACAATACCTATTTCCATACTTATCTATACTGGAGCCACTAAATTTTTTGTTTCATCTAGATTAGCTAATCAAATTTCTAGGAAAGCTGATTTTATGGAAAATTCTTGGGTTGTAGAATATGCAAACCAGGAAAGAGAAATAATGAATCAATGCCTATTTGAGGCAAGGGTAGAACTTCGAAGTTTCTCAACGGAAGTAGATTTGTACATAGCACCCTTAGGTTCTTATGATGTCATCTTAGGTATGAACTGATTATGGAAGCATAGAGCTAAAATGGACTGCCATGCTAAAACCATAGAATGCTTAGATGATCTAGGTAACCAAGTGTCTTTGCAAGGAACTCCTAGAGAAGTGAAACTGTGATAGATTTCAGCTGTGCAAATGCATAGGGAAAAAAAGAAAGGATGCCAACTCTTCACAGTTAAAATGGATAAACTAGATGATGCCATTAATGGTGAACCTCAAGATTCTCAAGAAGTTGAGGAAGGAGAAGTGGTGAAATATGGAGAAAGAGATATGGAGAAGTATCCCATCTTACAAAAAATTGTGGATGTCTTTCCAAAAGAACTACTTGGATTGCCTCCCAAGAGAGTTTTTTATTTCTCCATTGACCTAGTACCACAATCGAAATTTGTATCCTAAGTACCCTATAGGATGACTACAACAAAATTAATGGAGCTTAAGGAAAAATTAGAGGATTTGTTGTCCAAAGGATTAATAAGACCCAATGTTTCACCCTAGGGAGCGCCGGTGATCTTTGTAAAGAAGAAGGATGACCTACCATGCACTTATGTTTATATTATCGAAGGCTTAACAAAGCTACGATAAAGAATAAGTACCCATTGCCACATATTGAAGATCTTTTCGATCAGATATGAGGAGCGTCAATGTTTTCAAAGATTGATTTGTGATTCGGTTATCATCAACTGAGGATCAACGATGAAGATAACTTAAAAACTGCTTTCAGGACTAGATACAACCATTATGAGTTCACTGTCCTACCTTTTGTACTTACGAATGTACCTGCAACATTCATGAACCTAATGAACAATGCATTTAGAGATTTCTTGGATAGGTTTGTATTAGTTTTCTTGGATGATATGTTAATCTATTCCAAGAATGAAGAGGAGCATTGTAAACATTTAGAGATAGTTCTCCAATGGTTAAGAGAGCACAAGCTATATGGAAAACTTTCTAAGGGTACATCCTTTCAAAAGGAAGTAAAGTACCTAGGTTACATAATTTTGGCTAAAGGGATTGCAATTGATCGAGCTAAGATAAAGGTAGTGCTTGAGTGGTCAGTGCCAAAGAGTGTACTAGAGGTTAGAAGCTTTATGGGTTTGGTTGGATACTATAGGAAGTTTGTTGCAAAATTTTCTAGGATAAATTTTCCTATTACTTCATTACAGAGGAAAGGTAAGAAGTTTGAGTGGTTAGAAAAGAGTTAAGCAATATTTGACCTACTCAAGGAGAATTTGACTACCGCACCAATATTGAAGGTACCTGATGTAGATGGAAAATTTACTTTCATAATAGATGCATCAAGTGAAGGGTTAGGATGGGTTTTGATGCAAGAAGGGTAAGTCATAGCTTATGAATCTAGGAAGCTAAAGCCCTATGAACAAAATTATGCATCACATGATTTAGAGTTAGCGGTAGTTGTTCATGAATTGCAGATGTGGAGACATTATCTGATGGGAAAGCCTTTTGAACTAAAGACTGATCATCACAGTTTGAAGTATTTATTTACCCAACCCAATCTGAATGCACACTAAAGGAGGTGGTTGGAGCTAATATCTGACTATGATTTCAACATCAACTACATTAAGGGAAAAAATAATCTGGTTGTAGATTCCCTAAGTCGTAGAAGGCATATCACCTCAATGGTAACAATTCAAACTGACTTTACGGGATAGGTGTTGTAGGAATCCATGGGTGATGAATTTTACAAGCAAGTTAAGCAAGCACTCATGAATAATCCACAAGATGCAAGGTATTAAGGTTTTCAATTTGAACCTAATGGATTACTAAGGTTTAAAGGGAGATTTTATGTACCTGATTCAGAGGAGTTAAGGAACCTGCTATGGAAAGAAGTTCAAAATGCACCAGAGGAGTTAAGGAGCCTAGTGTGGAAAGAAGTTCAAAATGCACCATACTTTGGACATCCTGGTGTGACAAAGATGTTGGCAGATGTGAAGCCATTATATTTCTGAAAGGGAATGAAGGGGGATGCTAGATTTGTTGCAAGATGCTTAGAGTGTCAAAGGGTAAAATCAGAACATCATCACTCTGCAGGTCTTTTGTATTCGCATGATATTCCTGAAAGTAAGTGTCAAGTCATTAGCATGGAATTTGTGCAAGGTCTACATATGTCAAGCAATAAGCGCAATGCCATTCTAGTGGTGGTGGATAAGCTAACTAAGGTGGCACATTTTATTCCAGGAAATTTAACTGATGGAGATCCTATCATAGCTTAGAAATTTATACAAGAGGTGTTTAGATTGCATGGGATTCCCGAGAAGATCATTTCGGATAGGGATACTTGTGTGACATCAAGGTTTTGGTAAACCTTTTTTGCCTCACTTGGAACTCAGTTGAACATAAGTTCAACATATCATCTAGAAACAAACAGACAAACTAAAAAGGTTAACCAAGTGCTTGAAGATCTACTAAGGATATATTGCATGGATCAACAATACAAGTGGGAAGATTACCTACCATTGGTTGAGTTTGCAAAAAAAAAAAAAAATCCTATAAGTTGTGATAAGCTAGAGGATAGGATAAGTCTTTGGCCAGAGATGTTATCAAAAATGGAGGAGCAAGTAGGACTTATTAAGAAAAGGCTCGTAGAAGCCAATGATAGGCAAAAAATCTATGCAGATTCTAAGCGGGTACCTAAAAATTTTGCAGTAGGGGAAAAGGTGTTGTTGCAGGTTAAACCTCATAAGAGTTCCATCAAGTTTGGAAAGTCATCCAAAATAGATCTGCACTACATAGGTCCTTTTGAGGTTCTAAAGGAAGTAAACCCTGCCACTTATCAAATTGCATTGCCACCAGATCTTTCCAGAATGCACGTGTTTCATGTCTCATACCTTAAAAAGTATATACCAAGGGATAACCATTTTATTGATTGGAATGATTTACAGGTACAAGACCCAAGAGTGGTAATAATCGAGCCTCTCAAGGTGCTCATAACACGTAAGATGAACACTTACATAATAGAGAGGCTCTGCAATGCAAAGTCCAGTAGGAGGTCAGTATGCAAAAGATTCTACCATTTGGGAAGACCATGCTGAGATTAAGTAGAAGTTTCCTCATTTCTTACATACTTTTGAAAGTTCTTGAAATTTTTTTTAGATATGTTTATGTTTTTAGTTTATGTCTATGTTTGCTACATAAAATCATTGGGGACGATGATTCACAAGGGGGGGATATGTTACACCCCGTTGTGTTACTACTTATTTACTTTTACCTAGATGGGTGAAAATGCTTTAAATGAGTGTATTTATCCTTTATGTATTTTGGAAATATGAAGAATAAATGTTGATTTAATTTGATGTTATGAAATGATTCTATTTTTGAAATATATAATGTAAGTGGATGTATTGTTTTCAACTGACTAAAGTTGCAATGTACTAAGTTAGATGCAAGAATAGAATCAAGCCTCCTGAAGATATGGGAAGTATCACTCAGGAGAAGACCTTGGTCTAGTAAACTTTGATAAGACCTAAATTGAGCTTTCATACACACTTCTAGTTTGTTCGAGTCAGGATAATGGCTTGGTAAATAGTAAGTTACCTTTAGTCTTTCTTGGGGTTTTATTTTGTGAACATTCCTATTTTTGGGTTAGAAATGTTGAATCTCTTTGTGTTGAGTGAGTTCTTCTTTAAGTGTTTATATTTAATCGATGAGATATATACATAAAATGTATATATATGTATATATGTATATTTCAACGTTAAACTCATACACGAGTAAATATGTGCATGAGTATATGTAGATAGATGTATCTACACATGCTCATGAACGGATTACCCAAGTGCATGGGAATATCGATTAAACAAGGTGACATATGTATACATATATATACACTTCATGTATATATGTCGATCGATATGACTATTAATATATGTATTTAAATATCAAGTCATGATATATATATATATATATATAGTATATGAATATATATATATATACACACACAAACACACATGCATCAATATGTGAAATATGAGAATATGTTTATGTATATTCATATATCGAATAATGCATTATATAAACTTGTAAGCTGAGATATATATATATATATATATACGTTATATATATATATATATGTTAATGATATCAAATGGTGCAGAAATACTATAAAGTGTGTAAATTATATTATATATATATATATATGTTAATGATATCAAATGGTGCAGAAATACTATAAAGTGTGTAAATTATATTGAACAACATACACTATATGTATAATGTGTAGCATATACATATAGTATATGGTGTTGCTATTAAATGGAATTGTGCACCATTATAGGCAGCGCATAAACATTAAAATTATGGAAAGTATTTAAATACTATGTGATATATAAACATTGGCAACAAAGCACATAAAACCAAAGGAAAACTAACGTGTAAGTTAATCTACCAAAGACTAAGTCAAAAATGCAAAGGAAAAGTGAATACTCACACATTGGAAACTTTGACCTAGTCATAAGCAACAATGACCAAAGGAATAGGGCGTGAAATGCATAATTTGGTGCCAACTTGTGAGTAGTGTGAACCAAATATAAGTCTAATCTGTAATATGAATTCTTGCATATGAAGTAAATTGAAATATGAGAATTGGTCAAATGAGAAGCTAGCCAAATAGAGTCAACCTCTAGAAGACAATAACCTTGCATTTTTTATTATCATTCTTGTTGTCCACTTGAATAAGTGACCCATTCACCATGATAAAATCTGGTTGTGCATGTGTTTACTGTGCAACGATTTTAGCTGCTAGTTTTCTTTTTCTTGCTGAGTTGAACCTTTTGGATTGAGAAGTGCCATCTTTGATAGCTTGTTTCTAGCTCGTAGTTTCTCACTTTGGTGTATAAATAGAGGTTCTTTCTACCTCATTTGGGACACATATCTACATTGTTATTGTTAATTTCTGAGTTTCCATTTTCTGATTTTCTAAGTTGAGAGAGAGAGAGAGTTTGTGAGAGGTCTTGAGAGATAGTTTTAAAGGGAAGAAGTGATAGTTGATAAGTTGCAAGATGATTTTGGGAGAAGGTTGAGCTAGGAATCTGGTTTGATTAATTGGAGCATTGCATAAACATGCATGTTGATTTCTACTCTTTTATACTTTATATGTATTCAAAATGATTGTGTGACATTGTTTGCCTTGTTTGGGAAATATGTTAGTTGCTTACTAGGGAAATGTTATTCTCTTCTTTATGTAAAAATGAAAGATTCTTATTTTTTGTAGTATAGAAATCTTTATTATTTAAGTGTTTGTCTATACTCTGTATTAAGGAGGGGGTGTTTATTTTAGTATTAAATACTATATAAAGATAGAGCTTATGTAGTTGAAGCTTAATTTGGAAAGTTGGGTTATAGAATTATTTGAATTACTTAGTAGAGTGTCTTAGTGAATAAAAAGGGTTATGGGTTATTCCTAGGGTTAAGGTTACTCCATGGCATAAGGGGATAGCCTATGTATAGGTTATGAATGGTCAATAAAAATTGAGCTAGGAAGGTGGGTGAATTATATGATGTCCACTCGAAGTACTGGGTGATGAATACTTTGGCCAAAGTAGTGTAAGTTGCCATTATTTACACTATCAGTCATTGTGATCCAGGTTTACATATTAGGTAGGGAATATCATATGTGTAGGTTGTAGCCACTGAGTGACAGGTCTAGATATGTAGTACACAAGAACAAGCGTAGGGAAGGTCAATATTATTACGAGGTTACCAAACCAATCTCTTCATCGAAGGGTAGGGCCATCTACCAAGTTTGGTGGATGTGAGGGGGACCGCAGTTAGTCCAAGGTTGGTGGAAAAGCACTTGAGTAATGCTTCTCCTCATTAGTAGGTGACCAATATTTTATGGAGGGAACTTGGACCATTCATACATCTATTGCTAGTAAGCTCAATGGAGCCTTGTATGTGTAATTTGTATCCATTTCTATGGAAAGATCTTAAAAGAGAAATGTTATCATGTTATTATGTATTATGAAATCAATGCTTTGGAAGGTTGTAATACTTTGATTTAATGTAATGGGAAAGTTTGGAAAGGTATTTATTTCAAATGTGCACTTTATCTTTATAGTTGAAAAGAAAAATTTTATTGCTCATAATGGTTAGATGCTTGTACAATTTACTTCAGGTTAAAACATAGGAAAGTTATTATGTAGAACAATTGGCATTGTACATGTGGTATCAGAGCTATTAGGTTCATCTTTGGAACCTATGTGCTTGTTATATTTTGCCTTCCAACATTATGAGTCTAATGCTTGGAAATTCTTGTACCAAGATGGTGCATCTCAGGTTAACTACAAGAAAGTCAGTGATCAGAAATGAGCACTACCTATGGGCCAAGAAGGAAAGAGAAGCATTTGTTTGTATGATAGAGGGAACCAATCATAACAACACCATTTGGCTAAGCGATATTGAGAATGTCTTAGTCATTCTCTTTCATGAATTAGTCAAGAGAAGAGAAGGATGAGAGATGATTCCAATTTTAACTACATACCATATGTTTCTTCATCCAAGTCGAACTCATTACCACTTTCGAGGGATATGCCCTTAGAATGTAGTGTCAGTCCAACATTGATATTTAGGGATCCTCAAGTTATACGTATGGCCAAAGTTATTGTTATAGCCTCTAGTGGTAAATCAAAGGGAGACGTTCTCCGAAGTTATGTATTAGAAGATGAATAAGAGGGTTACTCTCCTTTTTGGGATAGAGATGAACACAAATCAGAGGGTTACATCCCACATAGTTATGTATGAGTGAATACGATGGATACTCTCCTCTTGAATATTTAAATAGTCATTTTATTTAATAGAAAGGATATTGAAATCCTTATGAATAAATGAAAAGTTATATTTTTATCAAAACTTGTGTATGAGAACCTTAATGAAATTCATATGTGATTATTTTCTCTTGTGAAATGTTTTCTATGCATTTAGTAAACCGTGATAGGATCTAATTATATAGATGAACCTCCAACTATAATTCTTACTTGATACAATGGTTAGTACAAGAACTAATCGTAGAGGGAGTCGAGCAGTTGGACAAGGTCTGGATAATACCGAAGCCAAGTGGTGTAGTCGCACCAAGCACATGAACTCTAGATTAGGGGTCAATAAGTTAAGTACAGGAGTTAAAGGTATTTTTTGCATTCAATAAGGTCTATTGAGACCATTTTACATGTATTTGGGTCATTTGAGAGTCATTTAGGTGAAAGTGTCAAAAGTTACAAAAATTGTAAAGTTGTCATAGCAACAAATTATAAAAGTGCAACTTTTAAGAAGTTGAAGGGTCATAGGATTTTAAAAGTCAGTTATAGTCATTGGGTGGTTAAAATTTGAATGTAACAACTATAAAAAGCCCCCAAAAGGCTTGAGCAAGTGTTGATGAAGATTATATTGAAGTTTCCACATCAATAGTTCAACATTATTTTCTGCATTTTCTCTGTTATTTTTCACTTTTCAGAAGTTTTACGGACCAGTATAAACTGTAATTGTTAGAGTAATAAATTCATCACCTAATTAATTAATTAATCATTAATTAATTGGGTCACTTTATTCTTTATTACACTTAAGCTAAACTTAGGAGTGCTTTTATTTCATTATTTTCTTTTATTAATTAGTTGCATTTTGCATGATTAAAGCTTCTAATATTAGAACATGTCTCATTCATTTTTATGAGGACATTTGTCATGTGTTCTAATATAACCCTAATCTAGGGTTAGCTTTTATCCTTTTCATAAGGATTGCTTCATTGTAATTATTTATCAATTTTGTACAACAACATATTCACGAAAGTTGTTCAAATAATGCAAATTGGTGTTTTCATCCGATCTGAGTTGTAGGGCAATCACATCTTGCTTATTTCTTCATAGTGTGATAGGTTTATTGTTGTAGGTGATTCATGGATCTATGGATTGAATCAGTCAATTCTAATAGTAATTGCTCTAAATCTTATTGTGCTCCATGGGGACATGAATTAGCTCTCATTTGAATCAAGTTTGAGAGATTAACATTGAATTTTGGGAGAGATTTCATCAATTTTATGAGTCTACCTGTATGAAACCAGTGAAGGGTTTGATTGGTGTTAAAATGGTGTTCTAATTCATTCCACCTACTGTCAAGGCATGTAACTTAGTGAAATGACTTCTCTCATGGTAGTCTAGGTGTCCACATGGTTTAGAGGGTAGAGAAAGTAAGTTGCTAGGTTTTGGGTGATGCCCTAAGGCATAACAGAGTGTTTTTCAAGTGAAAATGGGGTGTTAAAGGAAGGTTTTGATAAAAATGTTCAAGGAATTTCCTATGTAATGGTTTTTTGAGTTTTTTGTAGGGTATTTGTGAACTGTTGGTGGCATTGGCTAGGTTAGATAAGCCTGAAGAATATGATTTTCAATAAACCCTTGTTAATTGTATGCAAATTGATGGTTTTGTAGTTTAGCATCTTAGAGGTCATGGCTCCAATAGGTGTTGGTGGATTTTGTTGTTTTGCAACCCAATTAGGATTGTTTATATAGTTTAGGGGTTAACTTGGCGTTTTGAGGGTACTTCCTTTGTTAAAGTGGCCTATTTGGTGGCCTAAAACCAAGGACAATCTATTGATTCTCCATATTGTTGCAAAGAAACCTCATGAAATATTTTGAGATGTTGTGTTAGGCACTGAAGTGAGTCTCAAATGGTGTTTGGTTAGGCTTTGTACGACATTCTCTAAAATATATTGAGAAAAGTTAGAATTGAGAGGCTACAAACAACTAGGTGTGTGCTTGAGATAAGTTGAGTGGATAGGGTTGAAGGGGATGATTTCTTGTTTAAACCTGATAATTTTGAGTTGGTTTGAGTCATCATCACCTTGCTTGACATTAGATGGCATCAGAGCAATAGGGATTAGATCTTTCTGATTGAAGAGTTACAAATTTGAAGAAAAGTAATTGGAAGTTGAAGAGACAAAACTTGCAAAGATGCCTCCTAAGAATGTTGTTGCTGCTACAGAGTTGCAGGAGTTAAAAGAGAAACATGCCAAGATTTTGGAGTCTCATAATGTTGTGTTGGAAAGGCTTGCTGCCTTGGAAACAAAGAAGAGAAGAGATGAAGCTGAGAGTGAATTAGATGAAGAAGAAGATGAAGAGTATGAAGATGTGGATGAAGAATTAGACCATGAAGATTAGAGGATGGAAAATTTTCTTAAGGTAGTCAAAGGTGATTCACATAAGGAAAAGGTTGATTTGCCTATGCATGGTGGAAATTTGAATGAGGAAGAGTTACTTGATTGGATTGAAGCCATGGACAACCACTTTGAAAGTGAAGATATTTCAGATGAGCAGAAGGTGAAGGTAGAAAAGAAAAAAGTCAAAGGTCATGCACTTCTATGGTGGGACTACGAGCAAGCTGAAAGGAGAAAGCAAGGTAAGTTAAGGATAGTTTATTGGGACAAGGTGGTTGCTAGACTTAAAGGAAAATTTCTTCCTAAAGACTATGAGGTTCAATTGTATAAGAGATTACAAGGTTTGAAGCAAAAGGATTTAGGTGTTAAGACCTATACTAATGAATTCTATAAACTAAGTATAAGGTCAGGAAGAAATGAAGATGAAGTTGAAAAAGTGGCTAGGTATCGAGGTGGCCTTAGATTCAATATACAAGATGAATTGGTTGTTGCTAACCCAAAGACTGTGGAGGAAATTTTCCAATTGGCTATTAGGGTGGAAGAAAAGATGAAAAGAAGGCAAGATAAGTCTATTAGAGGTAGAGGCAATAATACAAGAGGGAGATGATCATTCCCTACATCAAAGCAGCCATATGAGAAACAAGAAGAGTCAAGTAAAGGTAAAGAGAAATGTGTTGATGCAAGAGGATGTTTTAGGGGTTCTAGAGGCAGATTTAGTGGTGGCAGAAGTTCAAATATCTTTTCAGGAAGATGCTATAATTGCAATGAATTTGGGCATGCATCATTCAAGTGCCCTAAAAATTATGGTGCTTCATCAAGTGGAGGTGAAAGGAGGATTGAAAGAAGGGCTCAAATAGTACAAGTAGAGGAGTATGAAAGTACCAATTCTTCAAGCCATCTTACTGCTCCTGAAACAGGTGAATAATTGATGATGAGGAAGACTATACTTCAAAAATCAAAGGAAAGGGAACCATTGCAAAGAAAAAATCTCTTCAAAACCACATGTAAGTGCAAGAACAAGGTATGCAAAGTTGTCATAGATTTAGGCTCTACTGAGAAAATGGTATCAAGAGAAATGGTTAGTAAAATTCACTTGCAAAAGATTCCTCATGAATTTCCATATAAGGTGTCTTGGTTGAATGATGAGCAATTACTTTTGGTTAATGAGCAAGCTGTTGTTGAGTTTCAAATTGGTGGCTATAAAGATAAGGTAGTTTGTGACATTTTTCCCATGGATTGATGCCACTTACTTCTTGGAAGGCCCTAGTAGTTTGATAGGCATGCATTATATGATGGAAGAGCAAATACATACACCATAGAGAAGGATGGGCATACATTTACTTTGACACCATTGGTAGAAGAAGACATTGGCAAGGGTAAAGATGCTAAGGTGATCATGCTTGGGAAGAAAGAATTTGCAAAGGTTGAGAAAGAAGACAAGAGGATGGGTGCTATAGTCATTTCAAGGCCTAATAATGTTGTGACATCAAGTATGAAGATTGAATCAGATTTGAAGGATAAATTGACAGTGAATTGGTATGCTAATGTCTTGATAGGAACAATGGTGTTTTCATTGATTTGAAGAAAGGTTATAGGGTAGGTAGGATATATAAATACAGTGGGTTGTGGACCAAAAATTATGATGGTATTTGAGGCTCATAAGACAAAGGGTCTCATAACAATGATAAGAGGGCGAAGTGGACAAGGATCTAAGGGTAGATACAAGTATGAAATTGAGATAAAAGAGAAGATAGTTCAAGGAGCATGTGGTAAGTGTTTGTTTGAAGGAATGAAGGCAAAAACATCATTAGGTTTTGATCAAGGGACTGGTAGAAGACCATCATCAGGTCTAATTGCAAAGGTGGGATCATATTCATATGCAAACAAGGCTAGGGATGCAGGACATGATACAAGATTACAGTATCTGAACCAATGGATGAGATTTGTAGACCAGATGGTATGTGGAAGGAAAGGAGGAACTGAGATAGAGCATGGAACAAGGCAGTACTCATGGGACATGAGTCATTTTTCAGGGGGGTTGTATGGTGCAGGTGCACCAAGCACATGAACTCTAGATTAGGGGTCAATAAGTTAAGTATAGGAGTTAAAGGTATTTTTTGAATTCAATAAGGTCTATTGAGACCATTTTCCATGTATTTGGGTCATTTGAGAGTCATTTAGGTGAAAGTGTCAAAAGTTGTAAAAAATGTAAAGTCGCCATAGCAACAAATTGTAAAAGTGCAACTTTTAATAAGTTGAAGGGTCATAGGATTTTAAAAGTCAGTTATAGTCATTGGGTGGTTAGAATTTGAATGTAATAGCTATAAAAAGCCTCCAAAAGGCTCGAGAAAGTGTTGATGAATATTATATTGAAGTTTCCATATCAATAACAACACTATTTTCTGCATTTTCTTTGTTATTTTGCACTTTTCAAAAGTTGTACGGACCTGTAAAGACTGTAATTGCTCTAAATATTATTTTGTTTTGTGGGGACATGAATTAGATCTCATTTAAATCAAGTTTGAGAAACTAACATTGAATTTTGAGAGAGATTTTATCAATTTTCTAAGTCTGCCTGTAGGAGACTAGTGAAGGGTTTGATTGGTGTTAAAATGGTGTTCTAAGTCATTCCACCCACTATCAAGGCCTGTAACTCACTGGAATGAATTATCTCATAGTAGTCTAGGTGTACACATGGTTTAGAGGGCAGGGAAAGTAAGTTGCTAGGTTTTGGGTGATGACCTAAGGTAGAACAGAGTGTTTTTCAAGTGAAAATGGGGTGTTAAAGCAAGGTTTTGATAAAATGTTCAAGGAATTGCCTATGTAATGGTTTTTTGAGTTTGTGCAGGGTATTTGTGAATTTTTGGTGGAATTGGTTGGGTTAGATAATCCCAGAGAATAGGATTTTCAATAAACCCTTGTTAATTGTATGCAAATTGAGGGTTTTGTGGTTCAACATCTTAGAGGTCATGGATCCAATGGGTGTTGTTGATTTTGATGTTTTTCAACCCAATTAAGGACTTTTTATTGAGTTTAGGGGTTAACTTGGTGTTTTGAGGGTACTTCCTTTGTTAAAGTGGCCTAAAACCAGGGACAGTTTATTGATTCTCCATATTGTTGCAAAGAAACCTCATGAAATCTTTTGGGATGTTGCGTTAGGCCCTGAAGTGAGTCTCAAATGGTGTTTTGTTAGGTTTTTTATGACCTTCCCTAAAAGATATTGAGAAAAGTCAAAATTGAGAGGCTACAAACAACTAGGTGTGTGTTTGAGATAAGTTGAGTGGATAGGGTTGAAGGGGCTAATTTCTTGTTTAAACCTTATCATTTTGAGCTAGTTTGAGTCATCATCACCTTGCTTGACATAACCAAGTTGGACCGTCTTTTGGAAATCAAGGATGAAACTAATGCAAGGATAAGAAACCTTGAACAAGAAGTGAGGGGAAAAGAAAGAGAAGGAGTCCCACACAATGAGGAGAAAGAAATTCCCAAGAATGAGGAAGAAGGGGAGGATTCTTGTAATCATACTAAATATAGTGATCAAGAAGGTGATAGGTTGGTGGAAAAGCTTGAGTGAAGCTTTTCCTCATTAATAGTGACCAAGATTTGATGGAGGGCACCTAGACCATTTGTACATCTATTTCTAGTAAGCTCAATGGAGCCTTGTATGTGTAATTTGTATCCATTTCTATGGAAATATTGTAAAAGAGAAATGTTATCATGTCATTATGTATTATGAAATCAATACTTTGGAAAGTTATAATACTTTGATTTAATGCAATGGGAAGGTTTGGAAAGGTATTTATTTTAAATGTGCATGTTATCTTTATATTTGAAAAGAAAATTTTTATTACTCATAATGGTTAGATGCTTGTACAATTTACTTGAGATTAAAACATAAGAAAGTTACCGTGTAGAACAATGGGCATGTTACAAGCAAGTCTATCAATTTTACACTTTAGCAAAAAAAAATTTGCCATTGGAAAATTCACAAATTTTCCATCCACTTGGCTTTCACCTTCTTAGATCTTGATGTCTTATATATTCATCACCTCATGTCTTACATCTCCATCACCTTCTACATTAATTAATCCACCAAGGATAATTAGGAAACTAGCATTCTTGTTGTTCATCTAGGTGATTTGTGATAACCTGACAATGTGTATGATTTTTAGATGCTACTAGGTCCTTGCCTCCACTAGGTAACCTTTTTTTGATTTGATAAGTTCTAGGAGGTCTCATTCGTAAAGGTATCTTGGCATGAAATATGACAAGAAAACCTCCAATATAGTGATCATGTAGTTCCATTTATATTTGAGGGATATAATCATGTGCTCATTTGGTGATTCTATCTTGAAAAAAAATAGCCTAGCTTCATCCTCATACTTATGATAGGAACCAAAGACTTTTGGGTAAGGTATTGGAAATATTTTCATGGTAATCCTAGACACGATAGTCCTAATCTCCATGAAAGATCTTTTTTTCTACATATGGAATCTCCTTCTAACTCCTATATAGTTGTCCTAGTTTTGGCATTCCTATTTTTTATGCATTTCAAACCCATTTTCCATGTATACACTATCAAAATAGTTTTATAAAACAACACTATTATCCTTTTGAATGCCAAAATATTATTGTGAGAATCAAATTATAATCACCTAGGGCTTTATGGTTGATTTAGAACTACTAGAGGAATTTTTACATAAATAGTTAAAGGGTATAAATAGACCAACAATGATAAAGACCCAATTTAGCCATTAATAATGCCTTTATGTTGAATATATATCTCATCTCAAGACATGTGCAAGCATGGTAGTGCTCATAAAAGCATGTAATAATACTCATAAAGGTAGCCAATATCATGTGAAAACCTATCAAGTGAACAACAAAACATCAAACTAACCCGAAATAAAACATATTGTGGCATAAGAAGGCATCTAAAACATGTAAGTCAACTAGGAGCTAGGATGATCAAATCAACTCACTAACTAGGATATTTTCCATCGATACAAGTTGAAAATTGAAAGAGAATGGAGACTTATTTGAAAGCTCAAGCTAAAAAAGGGGGTCTCCATTTTTTTGAAAAAATAAGGAAAAAAATCCTCAATAAAAAGGATAAAAAATCAACATAAACTGATAAAATAAGTAGCTTAAGAGCCTTGTATGTACAACTACATATGCTTAAAGGATAAAAATCCATATTTAGGCACAAATGGTTTCTTTTTTTATAGCTATAAATGAGTTAAAAGATCAATGCAAACAAATATTTAGAGGATAAAATGTTGTAGATTCACACATGTGGGCCTATGAGGAAGATTTGGTATTTTGATGAAGACCTTGAAGTCATGAAAAGAGGTGAAAAGGGAGATAAATAGATAGAGAGATATCTAGAGAGGTAGAGGGGGAGATAAAGATAAGAGGGAGAAGAGAGAGAGAGGGAGTAGGGGGAGAGGGGAGGATAGCTCAATGTAGGAGAGGAAGAGGGAAAGGAAGAGGGAGGAGAGAGGTGTCGGCTGCAGCAGGTAGAGAGAGGAGGGGATAGAGAGGCGGAGGGAGACATGGAGAATATAGAGAGGGAGAGGGAGAGATATAGAGGGATAGGGAAAGATCTTGGGTGAGATAGAGAGAACTCAAGATAGACAAATGGAGATTAAGAGAGGTAGGGGTGGAAGTAGAGAGAGAAGGGGAAGGGGGAAGAGAGGATATATATATATATATATAGAGAGAGAGAGAGCTTGAATAGGAAGGATAGAGGAGAAGTAGAGGGATATAGAAAGAGGGAATGATAGGGAGAGAGTGAGATATAGAGAACTACATATATAGCTTGGAAAAGAGAGATCTCATTTTGATGCTCATAAGAGCAAAATATTTGTAAACAATTAGCAATAATACATACATGCATATATATATATATATATATATATATCCCCTCTTAGAGAGAGAGAGACAAGGGGTAAGAGAGGATATATATATCCCCTCTCCCCCCTTCTCTCTCTATATATAATACACACACACACACACACACACACACACACACACACATATATATATATATATAGAGAGAGCTTGAATAAGGATAGAGAAGTAGAGGGATATAGAAAGAGGGAGCAATGGGGAGAGAGTGAGATATAGAGAATTACATATATAACTTGAAAAAGAGAGATTTCATTTTGATGTTCATATGAGCAAAATATTTGTAAATGATTAACAATAACATTAAATCATTTGACTATAATTTAAATTTTATAAATTTATGTCATGATGTCAATATTTTGACTTTTTAATTTTTATGTCTAAAAGAGTCTTTGTGTTTTTGAACTAGCTAAAGTTCTTTATTAACCTTTTATATATAGCATCTTTGTCCTCTGACATTTTACACATAATCAAAACCTTGTCCTACAACATTTTATGCCTAATCAAAACTTTATTTCACATAAAAAATTGTAAATCAAATATTTGTAAATCGAATGTTCTTATTTTTGTATTTGTCATTTACATCGTGTGATTATAATATAGAAAGTATCTTCTTATGTGATATAAGATTATTTCAGAACATCATTTTTTCACATATTTTATATAATTTATAGAGTTTGTGAATCAAGCTCACATACTTGTAAGAGAATAGTACAACCAAATTAACCCTTACAAGACAACTTTAAAAATAGTTAATAATTTTCAAATTATAAAGAAAATAAACTTAAAAAAAACATGTTTCGTATTTAATGACTAGCCTAGTCAAGTGGCTAGACATACACATATATTTGATCCAAAAAAAAAAAAAAACACCTTTTTATCTTATTTCATGATCACATAATCCTGTTATCTTATTTCATGATCACATAATCCTTTTATGTTATTTCATGATGAAAATCCTACTGATGAAGATTTTGAATGACTGTTTATAGAAATTATGAGTGCACATAGAAGACAACTTATCCAATATGAATTGATCAAATCAAACCCTGGTTTTTTGGGTTTTCAAGACTATTGCAGAGAAACTAGTTCAACAGCGACATTGTTTAGAATTGGATCATAGTGAATTTTTTTCAATGGTATTGCTATTGTCTTTATAGATTTTTCATTAAGAGCGGGCTGAAACAATTCTTAATATACCTAATCAGAGAGAGAGACCGCCATGACTAAAATGACCGAAACATAACTGCTTTTGCAGCCTTCGGTAGGCTGCACTGCAGTTCTTATTAAAAATATGACAGAAAGATAAAGAAGAAAAGGGCTCAACTTACGTTTCTACACTCCTCCTGGATGGTGCTCTGAGATAACGCGTCGTAGATTGATGGTGTAATTCAATAGCCAGTCAGAGTCAGGAACAGAAGCTATCACGTTTGGATTTTCCCGCATGGCGGCCAGCCAGCGGTGCATACGACCGCACTGCTGCGCATCAGGAAATTTCAAGTCTCCAAGAGCCTCAAAAGAAGCCATCCATGGAACCAGGGGCACCAGGGCAACGTCTGCCAAGCTCATCCTGCCACCTAAGAAAAAAGGACCCTCGCCGATCATACCCTTTTCCATAGTCACAAACTGCTGCACAATATCCTTCCGTGCGGTTTCATGATCTTGCCCGAATCTCTTCATTAACTTCAGTCCAGTTTCTATGAACTGCAAAACAAGAATGTAATCAAAGTGATTAGGGATGTCAGAGGCCGTTGAAGCAAAATACAGAGCAAAGGAAAATGGGGGAAAATGACCTTGGTGTTAATGTAATCGGCCCAGAATCGGGCAAGAGCCCGTTCGTAGGGCGATTGCGGGAGCAGAGACGGATCGGGCCAGGTTTCCTGAATGTATTCCAGTATGATCGGTGACTGAGAAATGGAGGTTCCGTTGTGGAGAAGAACAGGGACCTGCTTGTATACAGGATTCGCTTGGAGGAGCAGCTCGCTTTTATTGCGCAAGTTCTCCTCCACAACGTCGAATTTGACCCCTTTCTCATTGAGAGCAAGGGCGCAGCTCATTGCAAAGGAACTCGATCTTATGTGCAAGAGCTTCACTTGCTGTTCCGATGCCATGTTTCTGACAAATCTTGTTTCTTTACCCCACCCCCTGTTATGCTTGTATATCGTCGGTCATAAACGCAGGTGTATCTCTTATCCATCAATCGACCATCAAGCGATCAGGATACGCACACCTGTCTTGTGATAACAGTGACAAAATCCCTTTTGGCCTTGTTCAGGTCGTTCAATTTCTCGAAGACTTAAAAATGTTTTTATTTAGGGTGGTTTAAATGTTAATGTAAAATATACCTAGTTGAATTCAAATTAGGAAATAAAGAGTTATTTTATTAAAAATAATGTTTAATGAATTAATTTTGAATTGCAATGCATCGCAATCAACAAAATAAAGAATTCAGTGTATTTTAATGATTGATAAATTATTATTGTTTTGATTATAAATTTGAATTGTAATTTAGAATGATATGTTATTGTTATGCTAGAATTAGAATGATAAAATATATATTAGCTCATTTTAAAAAAATTGAAGGGTCTTGAATTCATTCACCATGAACTCTTCATCTTCTTGCATGATTTCTTTTATATCTTAACCTCTTGTTCTAGTGCTAGGGCCCACATTAGCCTAGATTACTTGACTATTGATATTGTCTTTCAACAATTTGATGCTATTATTATTGTTCTAGATGGTAGTATGACCATAGTCCATGTCTTTTTGTAGTTTTGTTTTGATTTCAAGGATATACTTCTCCAAAACTACATCCTTGCCACCTTGCATAATGATTTATGCCTTAAGTCTATTCATATCTTTAGTACTATCCGACTTATTAGAGAAAATTTTCTCCATTTCCCTAGGGGTTGGAAGATCAAATTTGTGTCCCACTTTTATATAGGAAATGAATAACATTGATATAATTTTTTAATATGAATCACTAGAAAGTGACATATATGTGTTTTAAATTTCTTAAATGATGTAAAATTATGAAATGTAGATTTTTTAGTGTATTATTTTTTAAATGAATTAACTTATTTGAATGTAATTTTTTGTACAATTTATGCTATAATTTAGTTGTTGATAAATTGCTAAAAAAAGGTTAAGTCAGATTCAAATTTTTATATATTAATTTTTTCTTCAATTTTTTTTTGTATTAATAGCTTGAAAACTTAGTGTAGGGTAAGTGCATGGAAATGTGGGACCAAAAAGGGGTCTTAAGTGGCCATTTTTTTTGAAATAAAAAAAGACTAACCTTGGATGACAAATTGAAGATAGTTATGCTCAAATTTTTAAGATGCAATGAAAACAAGAGTCGTAAAGCTCTGAATCTACTTTCTAAACTACTTTTTTTAAATGGTAGAGATTAAGGGGTTCAAAAAGGTGGGGCACACAAATTGGTCCTATTTTTTCAAAAAAACATAACATAATGTCTGGTGGGCCCCCCCTAAAATGTTAATTTTTTATAGTATTTCAAAGATCACTTCGGTGAGAAATTAGCTAGCACCATGTAGTTCATCCCCAATTTTTTGCTAATTTTTTAATGAATATATGATTTTTTGATTATTTTTTAATGAATATATGACTTTTTTGCTAATTTTTTAATGAATATATGTTTTTTTACTAATTTTCAAAGTAAACACATCTTGAAAAATTGAAATTTGAGCATGCTCCCCCCTAAAAAATTGAAAACTGATCAATTTTTTTTTTTAATATGCGTAGAATGAAGTCTAGTTTCTAAAAATGTAATTTATTTGAAATTTTGATGAACAATTAAAAAATAAAGTAAAAAATACCAAACATTAGTTTTTGACAAAAATGGATACACCAACAAAAGAAATTAAAGATAAAAACCTTAACATACTCAAAATGTGAAAAAAAATACATACTTAGATAGCTAAGAGAGAGCTTAACATTACCATGGAGTTTTTTTTGACTTGACATTAAAACACGTGCAAACCTAATGAGGAGCATGCTCAAGATTATGTCAAATTTTTCATAATCTACAAAACATGTCTTTGGATGTTCAAAAGTCAATCCAAGCCTTTGGGTTGGAAGCCCAAGGAAAATCCAAGCCAAAGAATTGAAAATTTATAAAGCAAGATAAAATGTGAGTGTGTTATAACGTGTTCACTTTATGTAAAATAAAAACATAATGTGAGTGTGTTATAATGTGCTCATGTTATATCAAAGCAAGCATAACACAAGCATGTTATAAGACACTCACGTTATGCTATGTTCAAGTATTTTATGTATGTATGCATGTGTGTATGTATGTATGTATGTATGTATGGGTTTACAATTTAGGGTATAGGGTTGAGGGTATAAGGTATACAGTTGATGGTTGAGATAGTAGGGTTTAGGTTTTAAGTATAGGGTTGAGGGTTGAGGGTATAGCCTGGTTGAGGGATAATGTTCAAGGTTGAGGATATAAAGTTAAGTGTATAGGGTATAGCCCTTAGGGTTTAGGATATTGGGTATAGGGTTGAGGGTATTGGGTTTACAGTTGAGGGTTAAAGGTATCTATTTAGGGCTAAGGGTTGAGGGTTTAGGGTTTAGGGTATAAGGTTGAGGATATAGGGTTTAGGCTATAAGGTTGAGGGTATAGGGTTTAGTCTTTAAGGTTGAGGGTATAGGGTTTATGCTTTAAGGTTGAGGGTATCAGGTTTAGGATTTAGGGTTGATGTATGGAGTTTAGGGTTGAGGGTTTATAGTCTTTAGCACCTACGATTGAGGGATAGTGTTTAGGGTTGAGGATACTAGGATTTAGTGTATAGGGTACAGGGCTTAGGGTTGAGGATTTTGGGTATAGGGTTAAGGGTATTGGGTTAATGGTTGAGGGTATAAGGTATAGGGTTGAGGGTATAGGGTATAGGGTTGATGGTGTTAGGTATAGGATATGGGGTTTATGGTTGAGGGTATAAGTTAGAAGGTTGAGGGTGTAGGGTTTAGGGTTTTAGGTATAGGGTTGAGAGTTGAGGGTATAGGGTTGAGGGATAGTGTTTAGGTTTGAGGGTATAAGGTTAAGTGTATAGGGTATAGGGCTTAGGGTTGAGGATATTGGGTATAGGGTCAATGGTATTAGGTTTATGGTTGAGGGTATAAGGTATCTATTTAGGGTTGAGGGTTTAGGGTATAAGATTGAGGGTATAGGGTTTAGTCTATAAGGTTAAGGGTATAATGTATAGGTTTGAGAGTTGAAGGTGTAGGGTTTAGGGTTTCAATATAGGGTATAGGGTTGAGGGATAATGTTCAAGGTTGAGGGTATAGGGACTGATAGGGAGGTTGGGTGAATCAATCACTGATTCATGCTCTAGGTCTTGTTTGGAAGACCTCTAAGGTGTCTCACTCCACCAGTTTAACCTATAGGACCTTCTAGTACTTAGGATCCCCTAGTCTTGCTTTTCCAACACCAACTATCAACACAAATTCTTTCTACCAAGTCAAATCTTGGTGCAAACTTGCAACTCTAACCTTAGCCCTTAATCCACCCTAAAGGCTTCAAACCTCCAAATTAAAGAATTAAACTTTGCAGGGGTGTGGAGGTGCTTCAAAATACTTCAATCCATCCTACTATGGTTCTTGAAGGTCCACCTGACTCCAATTCTTGGTCGCTTTCACCAAACCCTCATTTAGGTCTTGAAAAGGCTACTAGCCCTAGGAGCCCCAATTAGGTCTCCTTCTCCGAGAAAACAAGTTGATTCTCTCAATCTTTCCAAAGAACCCCAAATCTTTCTTTGAGATTCCTGGTTCATGTGAACACCTCTCAAATATTTTTAAGGTCTTGGGTCTTAACTGCCCGTACAAAGCCTTAGCTTGAAAATGGGCAAATACTAGGGTTTCTTAAGCCATTTTCTGGTTACTCTCAATCTGTCAATTCTTTCACCAACCACATGAGTTGGTGGAGTTTCCTCCTAATTACCAGACCTTGGCAAGACTCCCACCTACCTTCTCCAAAAGGAAATTGGTCAAGAATTGGTCACCCCTGCAAATTATGTGCTCTGCACTTAAGTCTTCCTAGCCGGGCACTTCCCTGGCTCGCTTAGGGCAAGACTTTTCCAACAGCTCCTGTGCTTTCAAAAACCATAAATCCTACCATATATACATACATGGAGTCTAGTCACTATTTCCAAAGGGTCGTACAATTTGTATGGTGGGAAAGTGAACTAATACTCCATTTTCTCAAAACTGCCTGGTTCAGACCAGCAATAGTGTGGAAACAAAACTATTTACAAATAGTGATAAAAATTGAATAAAGAGACTAATTAATGAAACACACTTGTAGAACTACTACACTACCTCCCGCACAAGTTACAATGCCATCATTAAGCCATTAAAAACTAACTCCAATGTAAAATTAGAAAAATGCACTTCTTTTTCTAAACACAATTGCCTTCACTTGAATTCATAAAACTTCCAAACTTAACAAAGGCTTCCAACCCTCCTCCCATGTCGAGGTCACCCCTAAATAGGGTCTCCAAATAGTTATGGGCTCCCTTGGATCTTCTTGGCCGCATGTAGCTCTAATTGAGCATTATTAGAAAAAGTTGAAAAGAAACTCCTAAAAGTCCTAAAAGGTCAAAACCTTATTTTAGCTAGAACCCAATGACTCCTATTCTATGGTCAACATGACCTTCATCAGATGATCAACACCTAAGCAAAGATGCCCTTAAGGCTTACATTCAAATGAGCTAATTTTGATTGCTTAATTGTCCTAGACAGACCTTCTAAACAACCTATGGTGGTCTATGGGTGCTCCTGCACCAGGGACCTTAAGTGTATAGGGTATAGGGATTAGGGTTTAGGATATTGGGTATAGGGTTGAGGGTATTGGGTTTACAATTGAGGGCAGAAGGTATCTATTTAGGGTTGAGGGTATAGGGTATAGGGTTGAGGGTTGAGAGTATAGGGTTTAGGGTTTAACATGTAAGGTTGAAGTGTGGGAGACAAGGCGCATGTTGCACCGTGTTTTCATCTAATGAATTTTGTGTAGAGGCGATTCAATGGGTGAGCCAAGCATGGTTTTGATCTTCGGTGTATGTGCGATAAGCATGGTGGGATCTATGAAACTGCACTCAAGCTACTTCCTTGCCAGAAATCCTTTTGAACTTCTACACCTGTAGTACCCATGTTCATCATTTCATCAATTCAACTTTAGTTTCTTCATATCTTCATGGCTGTTAAAAAAATCCTTCCAAATTCCAACTTGTAGAAAAATACCTTGGGTAAGGAGATCCTTTGATGGGATTTTTTCTATATTTATGCCACAACCAAACATCATAAGGAACTTTGATTCCTCCCTATTTATTCCATGACCCTTTTGCCATAGGAATTTGCATAATTCTTCTTTTTCGACTCTTCCTGAAAGTGAGTTGATAAATCAATCGATTGAAAATTGAGAGAGTGCTTATTATAGATAGAAAAATGCAAAGCATACCTCTTTTTAGTACCTGATATTTTTCTACTCTCTTCTTGTTCATGTCCTTTTAAATCATGTTGAATGGCTTAGGGTCTTTTATGGCAACACAAATCTTTCCCAAATGAAGACACATGATCTCCTAGAATAATTTTGTAGGAGTGACCTTCATCTTGTGAGTATAGCCTGGTCTTCATAATAATAGACTATAACCCATTTACTTTCAATAATGTATAACATAGTGGGTACATTCTTAGGTCGAAGAGTGACCAAGAGGGATTTTTCCAATTGTAGGAGCCTTTAGGTTGTTATGAATGGTCAATACAAATTGAGCTAGGAAGGTGGGTGAATTATATGGCATCAACTCAAATTATTGGGTGATGAATACTTTGGCCAAAGTAGTGTAAGTTGCCACTATTTACACCATTAGTCATTGTTATACATATTTAGGGATACTTAGGGATCCTCGAGTTATACATATGGCCGAAGTTATTGTTATAGCCTCTAGTGGTGAATCAGAGGGATACGTTCCCTGAAGTTACGTATCAGAAGATAAATATGAGGGCTACTATCCTTTTTTAGATAGAGATGAACAAAAATTGGAGGGTTACATCCCACGTAGCTATGTATTTGAGAGTGAATTTGATGGATACTCTCCTCTTGACTATTTAAATAGTCATTTTATTTAATAGAAAGGATATTGAAATCCTTATGAATAAATGAAAATTTTATTTTTATCAAAACTTGTGTATGAGAACCTTAATGAAATTCTTGTGTGATTATTACTCTTGTGAAATGTTTTTTATGCATTTAGTAAACCATGACAGGATCTAATTAAAGATGAACCTCTGGGTATAATTTTTAAGTGAGACAATGGTTAGGACAAGAACTAATCCTGGAGGGAGTCAAGAAGTTGGACAAGGTCTGGATAATGTCAAAGCCAAGTTGGACCGTCTTTTGGAAATCATGGATGAAACTAATGCAAGGATAGGAAACCTTGAACAAGAAGTGAGGGGAAAACAAAGAGAGGAAGAAGAAGTCCCACACAATGAGGAGGAAGAAATTCCCAACAATGAGGAAGAAGGAGAGGATTCTTGTAATCATACTAAATCTAGTGATCAAGAAGGTGATAGGTAACAATCATATTTTGAGGGAACCAAGAGAAAGCGTTTGGCAACTGAGTTATCTAGGGATATGAGAAAGATTACCC
>VDFB02116052.1:0-29507 GCA_007258455.2 Sequoia sempervirens
GAGCAAATCCATGTCACTTTCTCTCTGTTGATCTTCCTCTCACTGGTCAAATTGCCACGACTTGCCTGCAGCCTCCTCTGATTGGTTGAACAGATGTCATACAAGCTTCCTCAAGCGGTCAAAAATCTTCATCAAAATCGCATGTCGATGAGACACTGGCCGTGTCTCCCTGATGTGATTACACTCTATAGTAGCATCGAGATAGCTTACAACTGTCGGTGAGAGTTATATCGAGCTCCCATTGTCACACTGATGTTCCCTTTCTACTGGAAAATCTATCACTATCGGCAGGACCTCACACGAGCCCCTCATACTTCGGTGAAACACCACTGGGTTGGCCAGACACTAAGCCAAAAGTAAGATCCTTCGGTGAGCTCACTCCTTTTTCCTGAGTTCATTATGTTTTGGTGAGACCTTCCTTTGTCGGCAAGACCTCTCGCCAAAGCCACCCTGCTTTAGCGAGAACTCTTATCAAGCTCTCTTCATTTCAGTCAGGGAGACTTTGCTTGGTCAATGAGACACTACGCCGAAGGCAACACTTTCACCGAGATGTCGCTAGTCACCGAGACATTTCCCCAAGCTCTTACTCTTCGGCGAGACATTGGCAAGTCGGGAAGACCTTTTGCCAAACCCCTAGCCTTATACCACTGTGCTCCTCCGTCAGCGAGACACCCATATGTCGGTGAGACCTCTTAGCAAAGGAAAAACACTATACTGGGACCCTTCATTCTTCGGCAGGACCTCATGCTTTCACCGAGACATCATGGCGACTCTACTTTCCTTTGCATCGAGCTCATATATTTCGGTAAGAGGTCATTGGGTCGGTGAGACATCATGGCGAATTCATTCCTCTTCGGTGAGACCACCTTCGGTCGGTGAGACATTACACTGATTGAACCTTCTGTCAGCAAGTGCAATCTCCTTGGTAAGACATCGCCCTGTTGGCCAGACACTATACCAATGTTAAACTCTCTTGGTGAGCTTGCTTTATCTCGGCAAGACCCTACCTGGTCAGCGAGACCTCATATCGAGCTCAAAACTTTCGCCGAGACCTTTGCTTGGTCCCCGAGACATCATGGCGAACTCAAAACTTTTGCCGAGAGCGTACCTCATTTCGGGGAGACATTGCTTGGTCGGTGAGACCTCTTAGTGAGGTCTTCATTTTTTGGCGAAGGCATTCTGTTTCGGTGAGACATCTTCAGTCGCCGAGACATTACAGCGAGGCCCACCTTTTGTCCCCGTTGACATCTCTTTTCGCCGAGACCTTTGTTAGTCATTGAGACCTTTGTCTGATGCTAACTTGTGAACAACCTTCGGTGTGACTTTGCTAGCGGAGAGATACATAAAGACTCATGATGACCCGAATGTCCTAGCGACTGGTGTATTCAAATAAATAAAATGCACTACTAGTCGGCAAGACAACAGAAGGGTCTTGCTGACTTTCTGCTCTAATGAGTTTTCTGCCAAAAACTGACCGAGGCAAGGCTTTCCAATAGACCTCCCTGTGAGGTAGCACCAGATAAGGACCTTCCCAAGGAAATCTGAGCATCTACACGCTAGGCTCAACCCTTATGGGAGCCACATTTGATCCATGTGCGAATTTGAAATATAATTTCCCCTTATTGAGCCCGTAGGTGAAAATTGGGTAACAGTTACAATTGCATCTATCATATTCATGAAACATAGTTCCAATTAAGCTCAATAAACTAATTTTACACACTTCATCTTATTCAGATATAACAGTTTTCTTTCCTCTACATTCACATTACTTCAATCTTCTACTCAAGATTCACAACTTTAATTCTCACTGCTTTGATAATATTTGCATGTAGGATCTTTGCATCACACATCACATATTCATTTCATACATAAAAACACTGGAAGGATCTAACATATATATCTGGTTCAAGCATAACATCAATTAGGTCATACTAGTTAGATGTAACATCTAAAATATAGCTTGTCGACTCCAAAAATTTCATACATATCTCGTGTCAAGATTCAATCCTCAAAATAACTTAAAATAGGTCAGCATGGGCCTATGTTATATTCCACATAAGAATGCAACACTTATTTAACCTTCACATACCTTCAAACTTGTTAGATCGACACAACATAAGACCTAATAGAAAAATCCTTCAACTATGTATCCACATATGGACACATGGACCTCAAAACTCAATGCCATTTGGAATTCCTACACAAATTCCATCTGTCAACATCTCCTCAAATTTGCAAAGCCAAAAGCTTATCCACGAAGAAGTGTAGACTCTCTCACACAAATGCATTGTACAGAGAATAACTGTAATTTTCCACTTCTGTTACTCATATTTATTGATTTAATTGTCAAAACATGTTGAAATTTTGGAATTATATACATCTAACATCCAAAAAAATGATGTTAGAAGCATAGAGTGAAATATTCATTTGTGAACCGGTGTGGACCGAAAAACTAAAGCATTGTTATACTGAATCAATAGTATTGACATTTAGTCAATTTCCCATTACAACCATCTTTACTTGACCAAACCACTTAGCAAAAAAAAATTCTTCAAACACTCCAAAACCTATTAGAGCCAACCACAATGATTCACATCATGATCTTCATATCTGTGTACAATGTTGACATCAATGACAACATTGTAGTGCACTCATATTGCTATGTTCATCTTCTCATTCTTTCAACAAAATAAGTGATTTATTGTAGAATTAGGGTTTCTAAAAATTACACTCTCAAGGCTATAAAAAATCTAATTTTGGGAAGAATTTTTTTAGAGTATGATATAGGCCCTGGTAAGTTATAAAAAAAAATTTAGATTATTTTAAATTTATTTGTGTGATTTAATGCAAAATTATTTTCTACCATCATGATGGGTCTTGCAACAAGAGGCAAAAAGAATGCTACCACACCATGAAAATTCTCAAATAAGGATGAGGTAGAAATTAAGGATATTAACCCTAATGATGAGATTTGTAAGGGAAAGGTGAAATTTCATTAATTAGGAATGACATAAATAAAATTTCTACGAAATTAGACATGATTATTCAAGGGATGAAGTGTAAGTGTGAAGATTCAACTGGTAACCTACAGAAGATAATACTATTTTTGGACATGAATTCCTTGGGATTGACTCTAATTTCAAGAAGGATCCTTCCTTTAATAACCTTATGCAAAGGCAATTCATACCCAAGTTGGGTATGAGAAAGCGATCCAACCAATTGGTTATGCCAAATGGAGCAATTCTTCAATCTTCATCATGTTCCTATTCAACAAAAGTGGCAATGGTATAATCGTACCTAGAATCAAATCAATTTATTTCGTATCATTGGTTATATGATGAGAAGAGAAAGAAGGGTTGTGTGGTCACATGGTCAATTTTTTATTGCTACCCATTATGGAGATAACTTTATGGATAGCTACTTCTACCAACTCACTAAATTAAAGAAAACAAGCATAGTCAAGGATTATAGTCAACAATTTCAAACCTTTTCTCTAAGAATAGAGAATGTGACAAAATAAAATTTGAAGGAACTATTTCTAGGTAGTTTAAAAGATCACATAAAATATGAAGTATGGTTGTTCAAACCACAATTATAATTGTAGACATCCAAATTTGACCACTTCCATATGGTCAAATCCGTCTCCCTTATCCGTCTATTTCATCAATATTAATTAAATAACTTATTTAATTAATATTTCCCCTTTGCCTAAGGTTCCTAAAGTATTTAATTTAACAATTAAATACTTTACCTTTCATCTTTTTCTCTCTAAATTAAATAAACATATCAATTTATTTAATTTAGTCATTTGGCCTTTTTGAATTAAAACAATTTTAAATTCTTCTTTTTCTCTCTCCTTGTCACATCCTCCATAACACTCTTCTAATCTGGATTAATTTAATTAATCCATGATTAGGATGTGCACACCTTAATCATGATTAATGTCGCATCCTCCATATTCTCCCACTTGCCTCTAATCCCCCATTAATCTTCTTAATCACCTGTTTGCACAACCTTAATCTAATCCCTTTTGCCACATTTAGCATATCTTTTTGGTCAACCTTCACAATTTCCACATTTATCCTAGATCCTCTTCCCCATGTGAATTTAAAATTCACATTTATCCCTCCAAGACTCTCCTCTTCCCCATGCAAGTTGTTAGGAGTTCTAGAACTCCTCACTTGTCACATCAGTCACATGGGGTCAAGAACCTTCTATTATAAGGACCTTGTCTTATCCACAAGGTACTTTTCAGCTTCCTTCATAAGAACCTTGTCTTATCCACAAGGTGCTTCTCATGTGAATTTAAAATTCACATTTATTCTTCCAACCACCTTATCCCTTCCAATCATGCGAATATAAAATTCACATTTACTCCTCCAACAACTTCTCTCTTCCCCATGATGATGTGTGAGGAATTCTAAAATTCCTCACATGTCAACATCTTTCCCACATAGGGTCAAGATGTTCCTTTTTGAGGAAATATTCTCCTCATCCCAAGGTACTTGCAAGTACCTCCACCTCACATGTCCTTTTTCCAACTCACTTGTCTTTGTGACATCTCATCCTCCACATGGCAAGATGTGAGGGCTTGTGAGTCCTCAACTCACCACAACCCTTCATCTTACCCATGTTGGAAAAATCTCAATCGTTCAATTCTCTAGAGAAATCTCCCTTAAAATGAAATATTTTCATTCATTAGGCATTCACACATTTTGCATTCAAGCTCTAGCTCACACTTGCATTCTTGCACTCACAAAGCCTCCATTGTTGTATGCTTTGAAGCTTTTATCATTTGCATTTGCACTCATCAATCCAATTACCCACATCCTCCATTGCATTCCTCATCTCATTTAGCTCATTTTGAATCCACTTGCATCCCATCTTTCCATCAAAAGAGCACACAAAATATCGACTATCAAAGGGCCAACCAAGGAGCAACTCTTGTAAGGTAAATCTGCTTTCTTTTATCTCTATTTTGTTTGAGTTAACGTAGCTGTATCTTGAGATGTTAAGTATTGTTTGTTGTATTTTGCATTATGTTTTGTGTCATTTAGATAGGCTAACAACTCTTGATCACATTTCTCGCACACCCAGTGGGACCCACAGACGGGTCTTTTTGCTTTAACATTTGTTGTTTTTTTGATATTTTGTAGGTTCAGGTCATAGAGAGGAAAACCTGTCCCAAACAGGGGCAAACCTGCCCCCAAGGATAGGCGAGCCTTCCCAAAGACAGATGACCCCGACCTCAATAGAGGCGACCCTGCGCTGCAGAGTCGCCCTTCTGAGCAACAAAGGCCAAATTTCTTCATTATTTTCTGCAGAAAGGGCGAACCTAACTTGCAGAGGGGTGAACCTACCCTAATAGGGGCGAACTTTCCTTACCAGGGGTGAACCTGCCCTAAACAGAGGCTTCTGTAAGGTAAAACAGTGATCTAAAATTTATTTTCAGACTCTGTTTTCTGCCATTTTGATTAATACTGACCCCCTAACCCATCCTGTTGGTGATTGTGATAGTTTTTACTAACATTTGTGTAGCTTGTTTCATGCTTGGTGAAGATCGAAAAGAAAAACTTCTAACATATTTGTTGCAAGATGGACGGGTCTAATTATTAGTTAGTTGTTTGTCTTTCATTTTTTATACTACTTAGACACATAGTTTAACTAGGGGGAGTCAACATATTGTTTGTGGTTTTTGAAAGTCCTTTGTGTCACCCAAGGGGCACTATCTCATTCACGCTTTCCCCTTGCACTTCATGTGAGCTTGGGGAGTAGTCGAAAATAGTTAGTGTTCTCTTTTTAGCAGGACCTACTTGGGGATTTCATCACCCCAAGGGATGATCCCAACCGCATGTACCAGTGAGGTATACAAAGGGGGGAGAGCCAAAGTTGTACCCCAATCCGGTCATGTCATGTTTGGTAGAGCATCAAAGCAAGGGTGATACCCAGATAGACATGAAGAGTTGGTCTGAGCCTTTAGTATCCCACTGGGGTTCCTGACTCATGCTTGTGACAGGCTGGTGTTCACGGTTTGTGCCTCACATACCGAGTGTATATCGAGGACCCCCTAGTTGCCTTGTTTAGCCTAGTTAGAGGACCGTGTTGGCCATACCCCTTTTCACTAATCTTAGAATTTGTGTTGTTTGAACTATCTTTGTTGTGCTAAACCAGTGAATTTTTGTTGATTCAGGTCAGCCTTACCTTTTGCTTGTTGTTTGTTGTGTTTGTACTCCTTTTCCATAGCTATTTTCATTTAAGTCAAGTTCAGTTTTCTGCACATAGAGGCGAACCTACCCTGAACAAGGGCGAACCTACCCTGAACATGGGCGAACCTACCCTCTATCTCAGTCATTTCTCAACCTATTTTTATCATAATTGTCTATCTTTGCACCAAATAGGTGAACCTGTCCCGAACAAGGGTGAACTTGCCCTCTATCTCAGTCATTTCTCAACCTATTTTTATCATAATTGTCTATCTTTTCACCAAACAGGTGAACCTACCCCAAACAAGGGAGAACCTGCCCTTTGTCTCAGTCATTTCTCAGCCTGTTTCTATTAGAATTGTCTATCTTTCTCCAAATAGGTGAACCTTCCCTATACTTGGGTGAACCTACCCTATACTTGGGAGAACTTTCCCTTACTTGGACGAACCTGCCCCATACTTGGGTGAACCTTCCCCCAAACAACTAATTTCACCTTTCATTCAATCATTCCTAGCGTTTGTTTCATCATTCTAAGGACCCGTTTACCCATTCTGAGCATCTGTTTTCCTGTTCCAAGCCACCATTTTCCTGTGTTGAGCATCCTTTTCCCCGCTTCGAACGTTCGTCTCCCCATTCCAAACGTTCGTTCCCCCATTCTGATCATCCGTCTCCCCATTATGAACATTTGTCTCCTCATTCCAAACGTTCATTCCTCCATTTCAAACATCTATTTTCCTGTTCTGAGCATCTGTCTCCCCATTTTGAACGTCTATTTTCCCATTCTAAGCATCTGTTTGTCCATTCCAATAGTCTGTTTGATCCTCTTTTCTGATTTAGACAAGTTTGAAAGTTAACTTGGGTGAACCTGACCTCCAGTTTTGCCCTCCAGTTGGGCGAACCTGACCTCCAGTTGGGCGAACCTGACCTCCAGATAGGTGAACCTGACCTCTAGTTGGGCGAATTTGACCTCCAGTTAGGCAAACCTGACCTCCAGTTGGGAAAACCTGACCTCCTGACCTCCAATTGGGAGAACCTGACCTCTAGATAGGAAAACATGACCTCTAATTGGGTAAACTTGACCTCTAGTTAGGCGAACCTAACCTCTAGTTGGGCGAACCTGACCTCTAGATAGGAAAACCTGATCTCCAGTTGGGCGAACCTCACCTCCAATTAGGAAAACCTGACCTCCAGTTGGGAAAACCTGACCTCCACATGGGCGAACCTGACCTCTAATTAGGTGAACCTAACCTCTATTTGGGCAAACTTGGCCTCTAGATAGGCGAACCTGACCTCTAATTGGGTGACCTTGCCCCCTAGTTGGGAAATCTTGCACCTTGGTTAGACGAGTTTGATCTTCATCTCGTCATTCTACATCTTCTGTAATTTGCATCTACATCATCCACATCATATAGGTACATCATAAAGTGTCTCTAAGTTGCATAGCCATCATCATTTTCACAATCAAAATCCTCTGAACTTCATTTGAATTCATTACCCAAATTGACCCAAGTGTCTGAAATCGATCATCATCCTACAACGTCTACTTAGGATCACCATTCATTCTAAGTCAGTCATCATCATTCAACCCTATCAATCCACTTCCATCTCAAGTTGGATTTGGTGTCGCAATCATCTACCTATCCTTAATCTGATCAATCAACACCTTAAGTCACCTAGGGTGATCTCTGAACCTGGTTTAGAATCCCTTTCATCATCCAATCTATTGGTCCAATCAAAGATTATCCCTATCCAATCATCCAATCTATTAGTCCAACCCAAGATCATCCATATCCAATCATCCAATCTATCAGTCCAATCCAAGATCATCCCTATCCAATCATCTAATCTATCAGGCTAATCAAAAATCATCCCTATCCAATCATCCAATCTATCAGTCTAATCCTTATCCAATCATCCAATCTAATCAATCCTATTGTGGACATCTAAATTTGGACACTTAATTTATCCAAATTCATCCCCTTCCGTCTTATTTTTGTTAATTAAGTAATACTACTATTATTTAATTAATATCTTTAATTCTGCCAAATCCCTAAGATTTAATCAATAATACCTTTCTCTTTAATCCTCCTTCCATCAATTGAATTAAATAAATATTCCATTTATTTAATTCCCTTCATCCTCCATCATTTTTATCTTATCTTAATCTTCTTCTAATCTCATCATTAGGATGTGCACATGCCTAATCCTTGATTAGGATGTGTCACATCCTCCAACTTTTGCAAGTTGGCCTCTAATCTCTCTCTTAGCCACCTAACCTTCCTCTAACCCCTCATCAACTAGCCTAATCAACCTCTCAAGGAATTTTTAATTCCTTTTATCCTTCCAAGGAATATTAAATTCCTTTTCTCTTCCCCATGTCCTTTATGACATGTGTCCTTGGTCAACCCTCTTAAATGCCTTTCTTTTTTGACAAGGCATCTCCCTTCCCCATGTGAATTTTTAATTCACCTTTTAATCCCCCAATGCATTTAAGGAATTTTAAATTCCTTCCCTCTTCCCCATGAGAATATTTGAGGAATTTTTAATTCCCCACTTGTCCTCTCTCTCCCACATGGGACAAGGACCTCCTTTATGAGGAGATCTTGTCCAATCCCAAGGTACTTTGTACCCCTCTCCATGTCATGTGTCCTTTTCCTTCCACCTCATGTCCACTTCACCTTTTAGGGCTATCTCACATGCCACATGTCAAGATGTGAGGGCTTGTGAGTTCTCAACTCACCTTAGCCCTACATCTTGATATTTGGTGGATCAATCTTGACCGTCCATTTCCCCTAGGATTTCCCAAAAATCTTATAAATCCCCCCTCTTTTCTCTCATTTTGGGGAGATCATTTGTGCTAGCCAAACTCTTGTAGTTTTGTTTCTCAACCTCTACTTAGCCATTTTCACATTTTCATCCACTTGCATCCATCTTCACATCCTCATCTAGCTTGCATCTTGCCATCCAAGGAGCATACATGTCAAAGATCGAAGGGCCAACCAAAGGATCGACTCAACGTAAGGTATAAAGTTCCATTTTGTGACTTTGTCTTGTTTTGTTTCCAACTTAGGCTAATCTTGAAGTGTAGGTTGTTTTAAGTTGTTTATTTGCACTCTTTAACTTGTTGCTTGATTTCTAACGCTCTATTTCGACCTATCACACCTATAATCATCGTTTAGGTTGTCTCTGCATTAGTTTAACCGCATCTTAATTCACCTAGTAGTTTTGCACTTTCATGACCATTCAGACTCTATTATAAGCTAAGAAGCGAATGGCAAAGCAACAAGCCCAAGGTTCTCAGTTGAATACCACATAGAATCCCAACAACGTCACAAATACTGCACAAGATCCCAACAATAGTACAAATACCCCTCAAGATCCCCATAATGGTGCATCATCATAGTCCAACACAGACGTCCAAAACACCTCATCGCCTAGAGACAAGAACATGGTCAATCAACCTGAAGTCACGGTCGACGAATACCTAAGCAATCCCGCTAATGTTCAGATGATGGATCGCCTCCTCAATTAGCATAGGGATAAGATTCTTGCTACTCTGATCATGAAAGGAGTGAAACCACCACCCAATTTCAATGTGTCACAATATATTGGCACCCAGTCTCTTCCTGCATCACAATATCCACAAACTTTGCAAAATGTTCCAGGAAACTCTTATGTACCCGAAGGTGCACCCATAAAAAATTGGTATCATCCTAAGTTTGGAAATGTCATGATACACCAAGTCGCTACTTATCCTCACCTCCCATCCACTACCTCTACGACACCACCTGATCCTAATGATCCCTACACCTATGGCATGCCACAGAACATCCCGCCTGCTCCACCACTTCCACCTCAACATCTTGGTCAACCACCAGTCAATATTGGGGGCACTCAACTTCTTGCATTGATGCCACCTCCAGGACCTGCACCTGTTGGTAATCTACTACCGCCACCTCAAGCTAATATCCTTGTGTTTCAACAACCTCTCGTTAATCTGCATTAATTCATCGTAATGCAAACACCACCACAACACACTGCTGTCCCTTCACAAATGCTGCCACAACATGTTGTTGCTACCATTTCATCTTAACCACCCCATCAACAACGCCCATAGTATAACATCACTATCTTGCAACAAAACGTCGACATTCCACATCAAAATGTTTCAATTCCTCAACAACACACTACCATTCCCACACAATCCCCACATCAAGTCATGCAAACTACATCACAGCCACCACAACTTCCCTATAATGCTTCTGCAGTAGTCTCGCAACATCAACATATCCCATCTTGCTCACTTTATCAACAGCCGCCACAGCAGCAACAACCACCCCATCATACACTTTTTCCCACACAAGTGCAACAAAACCCTCTCATGCAATATCTTTACCACCTGTCTAGTACATACACCGCTTGTACTGCTGCATCCAATCCTAATCAAAACATTCATGTGACCACTCAGAACCCCCCGTGAACTCAACCACCTCCTTACACTAATCCTCTACAATCACACAGAAACCCATACCAATAGTAGTCTAATCCACAACAACCTCCATATATCATGCAACAACCCAATGTTGCATACAATTACCAGCCTAATCCATACTATGCTCAACAACAACCTCCATACCAACAAGGTGCTTCATCCACATCCTATACGCAACAACAACCACCTTATCACCAGGGTCCTCAATACACCTCTTACTATCAACAACCGACGCCTTACCAACAAGGGGCTTTCACGTCATCATACTATCAAGCTACTATGCAATACCAACAGGGCACTCCATCCACTTCATATTATCAATAGCATCTACCATACCAACAAGTGGCTTCCACCTCTTACCATCAAAATTCATCATCCTCCTATTCATCTTACATCAATCCTTAATCTTCTTACGCCAATCAGTACCAACAAATTCCTCCATATACACCTCAACTTGCTTATGATCTGGCTGCTTTAGCACCATCCTCATCATATAAGCAGTATCCTCCATACAATCAACCTATTTCATCCAATCTAACTCCCACAGCACCTATCAATCAAGATCTGGAAGAAGTCAAATTTGTGTTAAAGGAATTACAAGCTAGGGTCGAAAAACAATCATACAAGTTTGAGGACATTTGTCCCTCTCTATTTGATCCTTCTGTTCCATTAGTTCCTTTCCCAAAGCATTTTGAAATGCCAAAATTTGATAAATATAAAGGAACCAAAGACCCCAAGGCTCACCTTCAAGAGTTCTACGCCCACTATCAAGAAGTAATGCATAATGACAATTACTTCATGAGATTGTTCCCTAGAAGTTTACATGGAATAGCTCTTGATTGGTTCATGGGTCTTAAGAAAGGATCTATCAAGTCCTTTGCACAACTTTCAAAAGAGTTTGTCTCCCACTTCTTCTTCAATCTGGAGAAGGATATCGACACCTTAGATCTCTTAAAGGAAAAGCAGTGGGAAGGAGAAACCTTTGTGAGCTATCTTCAAAGATGGCGAGCCCTAGCCAATCGTATGGAATCTCTTCTAAGGGAAAAAGACATGGTCACCTTGTTCATTAAAAACTCTCATACGGACATGGCCCACAACTTCATACTCCATTGTGTCACGACCTTTGTTGAAATTGTGGAGAAAGGTCCTATCCTTTAGAGAGCCCTCATCGCCAAAGGGCTAGTCAAAATCTTTAACTTTGATAAAGAGAAATCATCTGAAGACAAGCCCTATTATTGGAACAAAAACAAAAACGTTGTCAATGATGGTGTCACTGACACCAAACACGTCCAAGTGGCTAATGCTTCACATAAGCCAAAATATGTTCCTCAATAGTCAAACCCTCATGCCATATCAGTACCATAGGGGGCACCTCGTCCCAACCAACAATCCAATCAAAATAACCGAGGGAATGGAAAATTCCAATTCACTCAACTAGGGGAACCCCTAAGTGTTGTGTTTAATAGGCTTCTTCAAGCCAATTACCTGATTACATATCCTGTGACCAAGCCACCCGACGAATCCAAGCTAAACCAACCTAGTTTAAATTAAATGAATATTGTAAGTTCCACAAGATTAAAGGACATACATTGAATAAGTGTCAAAGTCTGAAAACATACATCCAGGATCTCATAGATTGGGGTGACATACATGTGGATGCCAATACGACATCTTCGTCCAATGCTCAATTGCAAATATATCAAAATGCTTTCCCTAAGCATAACCAAGGTCCTAGTACATCAAACTCAAACCCAAGGCCTAGTAATAACAATAATCAAAATAACAATGCCAACAACATCAGTTACAAAAATGTGCCACTTAATTATGAAGGGCTCATCATGCACATCGAACAAGTGGAACCACGTGTATCTATGATACGCGTAAAAGGAAATGATCCTCAATGTGTTGTTACCACTCATTGAACTCGTATCACAGTCCTTGGAGCCTCCTCATCCACCCTGCCATAGCTTCCAAATTCTCAATACAAAATTCTTAATCATCTAGGAAAGACTTCAACACATATATCCATTCTAGACTTGCTTAAGCCTTCTCCCACACACCAAGAAATCCTAAATAAGGCCTTACAGGACACCCAAGTTCCTAATGACATAGACTTTGCAAAATTTCAAGCATTGGTAGGGCACCTCTCTGCCACCTATCAACTATGTTTTAGCCAAAACGACATGCCATGCATCGACTCCAATCATAATCGTCCCCTTCATCTAGATGTCTTGGTAAACCGTCACAAAGTAAAAAGGTTCTTGGTAGATAATGGTTCTACCCTAAACCTTTATACATTGAAATTCATAAAATAGGTTGGATACACCCATGCTAATTTAAATAATCAAGTCATCACAATCAAGGCATATGATAATGCAGAGCGTGATTCTGAAGGTACAATATGTCTTCCAATTCAGGTTGGTCCAGTTGTGCAATATACTACATGTCATGTCCTTGATCTTGAATTTCCCTATAACCTCCTCCTCGACTGTCCATGGATTCATGCCAAGCAGGTTGTTCCATCCACATACCATCAGTTTCTAAACTTCCCATTCAATGGGGTAGAAGTTACCATACACACGGATCCCCAACCATTTGAATATTGTTGCTCATTAGAAGCTTCTTTTCCTCATTCCCACTATTGTCCTGGAGTGGAAATGGGACTATCGTAGATGCCATCATCCCAATCATCTACCACTGCATTAGCCACCACTTCATCCACTCCATCATCCACATTTGATTCCACCCTCACTAAAGTCTAGATCATTAACAAGGGATGTGGTGAATATGAGATGCGCACAACCTTGAACGTAGCAACTATGCCACCCTCACTGCACACATATGGCCAACCTTCACAGTCTACACCAAATCTAGAAGACAAGACCATCACCTTTAATGTTCTGAATGTGGGATCCAACACCTTTCGCTCTCCTAGGTTAAGACAAGATGTGCCAGAAGATGACATAAGCCAATGGGTCTACTGCGAGGAACCTGATCCCTCCCCTCCTTTGAAAGAATATTTCCAGGAGAACTATCCTTGGCCATCTAAGTTCACATAAAAGTATAATTATTAGGTGGGAGGCCCTGGCGCTGAAGAGAAAGGAAGGAAACACCATATTGAGGCTATAATAAGACCAAGATACTCTGGCATGGGCCATGACACAAAACAAAAGGGACCTATAGAATCATCTAGTGCCTCTAATAATGTCAGTGAGAACAACAACCTCCTTGAAGACATACCAGAGGAGGAATCCATCATACATGCATACGATGATATAGATCACACCGACCTCTCTTCCATGTTTGACTGCTTACACATTTGCACCATTAGCCTATCCCTTAAACATCTTGAACTCATAGATTGGGACCTATATGGTAGTACACCTATCGATACCTTTCCCACAATGGATCACTACATACATCTTATGGGGTTGGGGGAAGATGAACACCCTAACCGCAAAAGTAAAAAGAAGCAAAATCAAAAAAGGTCACCTAGTGAAAACCTCCCTGAGGCACTTCTTGACCTAGAAAAAGTAAAAACAAAGGGTGTATCTGATAGCGAAAACCTCGATGAGGTGCTATAAGATGGGGATGTTCATCTTCCCCTTGTAGGAACTCAACTCTCTAAATGATCATCCATCTTGATAGAGGAAACACAAGAAATAAATTTGGGAACTGAAGAGGATCCCAAAATTACATATGTAGCCAAAGCATTGTCAGAGGAAGAACATTCTATCATTTCCAAGCTTCTCAAAGAAGGCATCATCAATTTTGAATGGACATATTCAGACATGGCAGGCCTTGACCCCGCCTTAGTAGTACATCACCTGGATGTACGTCTTGATGCCAAACCTGTCAAGCAAAAGTTGCAAAAAATGCACCCCCAAGTGGTTCTATTGGTTAAGAAAGAATTGGAGAAGCTATTAGACACTGGATTCATAAGACCCATTGATTATTCAGAATGGATCTCCAATGTAGCGCACGTAGCCAAACCAAACGGTGCTATCAAAGTGTGTACAAACTTTCATGATCTCAACAAGGCTTGTCCCAAAGATGATTTCCCTTTGCCAAACATAGACATGTTTGTTGACCTCACTGGGGGACATGAGATGCTTTCCCTCATGGATGGCTTTTCCAGATACAATCAAATCAGAATCGCACCTAAAGACCAACATAAAATAGCTTTCACCACACCATGGGGCACCTTCTATTATAATGTTATGTCGTTCGGCCTTAAAAATGTGGGGGCAACCTACCAGCGAGCTATGACCGTTATCTTCCATGATCTCATTCATATAATAATGGAAGATTATGTTGATGAACTATTAGGGAAATCAAGAACAAGGGAAGGACATCCTGTGGTACTCAAGAAGATCTTTAAGCATCTAGAGCAATATCAGCTAAGGCTAAATCTTAAGAAATGTGTTTTTGGGGTTACATCAGGAAAACTACTGGGTTTCATTGTCTCTCGAAGAGGTATAGAAGTAGATCCAGCGAAGGTCAAAGCAATTATGGATATGCCTGCACCACGCAACCTCAAATAGTTAAGGAGCCTTCAGGGTAAATTACAATCCATCTGATGGTTCATTACTCCATTAGACAAGTGTCAGTCATTCACTCATCTCCTGAAGAAAGATACTGCTTTTAAGTGGAGTCAACAGTGTTGAATTGGCTTCGAAAAAATCAAAGAATATTTGGCTCATCCACCAATCCTTATGCCACCAATTCCTAGTAAACCACTCCTATTGTATATCTTTGCTACTTCAGTGGCACTAGGGGCATTACTGGCACAACACGATGAGTCATCAAAGGAAAGAGCAATCTATTACATCAGCTGAACCTTAGTGGGTTAGGAGCTCAACTATTCCTCAATGAAAAAAGCTTCCCTAGCTATGGTTTTCAGTTCACAAAAACTCTAACATTACATGGTCAGTCATCCTGTAAAGCTCATCTCCAAGGTTGATCCACTCAAATACCTGTTATCCAGAACAATTCTAACTAGTCACATGGCTAAGTGGGTCATGCTTCTAAGTGAATTTGATATAGAATATGTGGACTAAAAATCTATTAAAGGACAAGTGATAGTTGATCAGCTAGAAGATGCTCCCCTAGTAGATACCTACCCCATAACAATAAAAATTCCTAATGAAGGATTTTTCATAGTAACAGAAGCAGCCACATGGACACTGTACTTTGATGGGTCGTACACACACAATGGATTGGGGGCAAGAATCCTACTCGTCACCCCCAAGGGGATTATATACTGAAGTCATTCAGATTGGCCTTTCCATGCACAAATAACATACATGAATATGAAGCTCTTCTTACTGGCCTCAAAATTGCAATCCAATAGCATATCACCCACTTAAGAGTCTTTGGTGATTCTCAATTAGTCATCAAATAGGTTGATGATGAGTTTCTCACAAAAGATGATAAGCTACTGCCCTATAAATGCATGGTAGACGACTTCAAGAAGTATTTCACTTCCATCCAGTTTGATTAGATTACAAGAGTCTAGAACAAAGTAGAAAATGCTATGGCTACTATTGGCTCTTTAATTGACATGCCCAAAGACAAAACAAAGTGTTAGTTCCTCGTTGAACAACTCTTAATCCCGACATACGATATCCCAAAAAGTGAGATGGTGTGTGACATTGTAGGTCCCATGATATCTACACCTACCTTCACAACAATATCCTACCTCCCAATCTCACACGAAACCAACATAAGTCTTTCATCCAACGTATGTCTCATTACACCATCATAGGTGATAGACTTTATTGACGTGGGTATGATGGAACCCTCCTCTAGTGTCTGAACGAGATTGAATCCTATACTACGTTAATGGAGGTACATAGTGGTGTATGTGGGGCCCACTCAAATGGCATGGCCCTAGCTAAGAGAATTCTCTGAGCAGGATATTACTGGCCTACATTAGAACATGATTCTTGCGAGTTTTTCAAGAAATGCTTACCCTATTAACAACACGCTGATCTGATACATACTTCAACACAGGACCTACAGCCTCTTGTAGCACCATGGCCCTTCTCTCAGTGGGGTTTCAACCTAATCCGCAAGATCTATCCCCCATCCTCTAATGGACATACCTTCATCATTACTGCAATTGAGTACTTCAATGAATTTTCGGGAAGATAAGCGAGAAGGATATGGCAAAAGGCTCGCTTAATGAGGCTGAAAACTAGTAGCTAAGGTTGTACATATCCAACTTGCCTTGATGCATGGCACTCCTAACATCTTTGCTTTGCCACAAGAGATGCTGGACCTCCCCGTAGAGCGAAACCATCACCAACTGATTTCATATGGAAAACACTTGAGAGATCAAGTGGAGGAATTTGTTGTCAGAGGACGGTGTATATTGGCATAACTATACTAGTTGAGGAACAAAGCTCATGAACTCTGTGCAAAGATTCAACAGTCAGAACTAAAGATTGTAGAGAAGAGGTTAGGGGATGAGATCACAGTTGCAGACTTACAATCAGCATATCAATCAGTTACCATTGTAGAGAACAAGCAACATCTTTTGGCTTGGAAAGAATAGATGGCATACAAGGTGAAAGCCTATGATGCCAATTCTGTGGAGATGATACCGCCGGATTGTAGCAGGTATTATCAACTTCGTAAGAACATTGGTAATATCCATCCCTTGCCTCTACCAGTACGAGGGGGGTGCATACATTGAGTTAGACACAGTGCAAAAACAGTTCCAGGATTTCATCCGTGGCACTTTTTGCAGTGAACCTACTGGTTGTGAATTGAGGAAGATTGCAGACATGTCCACCAAGTTGGATGACGCAATTGCGAAATGCATTGAGTACCAGCAGCAGCTTGCGCATGGGGAGTGTTGATGTGATTTTTATGACCGCACCAATCAGCAGAACAAAATAGTCCGAAGGCTACTCCGTTCTCTCTTGATCAAAGTATTTAGATAGCATGCTTGCAGAAAGTATGCGTTCAACTCCGAGTTTACAATACTTAGGAATACCCTCGGTTGGTTTGATGGTGTTGCTGTTTTCACGGGACTTACAATTGGGAGCTTCTTAGGTTAACAATATGGATGGCCGGAAGGGATTTAGTGTTGGCAATATAGTACATTTTCCTAGAGCTAACCAAGAAATGTCTGAAAGTAAATGAGTGTAGAGACCTAAGAAATATATTCTATTCTAAATGCAAGATATGTGGGTTCAATTTCGGAGACTTATTTTGAATTTCACCTAACCTCGTCCGGACGGCTCGGCCAAAAGTAGTGCTATCTTCAAAGGGATAGCGAAAGATATTCAGTTAATTTAGCATGCATATACCATCCGGGCGGCGTATAAGTATACAAATCACAATGCAGTTAAACTCAGTCTTCGGAAGACCGCCAAAGTGAACTTATCATCAACGAAAAGGCGCTGGTGGTATGGAATAAAATGAAATACCTCAATAAAAGCGCCACACATCAAGTAAACTACTTGCATGAAATGAAATTATGCTACTTTATGCTACTGGATCGAAAGGAAGGAGAGACCTTGCTAGCTATTCATGACAAGACGAATTCCACCATCAATGAAAAGATCTATTATCATGAAAAGTGTTGCACAACAATCTCCCAAAAGTTTTCAAAAGGAAAACTTTCTTTCTTCTCCACACTATGCTTATACACTCCTGGTCGTCTCCAAATCTAATGTGGTCTAATGAATTACAAATGAGGGGGACTCCCCCTTTTATAGGTAGCCCAGTCCAATGGACGGCTAAGATTACAATCAAGAGAGTGGCTGAGATTAAGCCACCTCAGTCCTAACCCTAAAAACTGCCAGAATGGGGAGTGGTGCAATAAATGAGCAAAGATTCCCCACTCACTCCCAAAATAGTAAAGGCAATTAATGCCCACAATGTTCTAGAGATCGTAGATCCGGTAGTGCATTCCAGTTCTCCTTCTCCACGGCTGCAAAACTCAATGAACACATAAACACACCCCTCAACCTCACAATTGAAATGGGTGGAGATACAATCCAATTTGGAACTCTCCAACCTTTGTATGATGCTCATGCCTTGTGCAAGATTTTCTCCAAACAGCTAAAGAATCACAACGTACTTTCACGGATCAAGGTGGAGAAAGTAGAAGTGTTCTCGAAATCGTCTTGTACGAAGGTCTTCACATCTGAAAAGAAAGGCACCAGCCTACCCCTCAAATTATCAACATTCACCTCATCTAGATTCAACCGCCTAGCAAATATGGCCTCGAAAGTATTCTGAACTCCATCAATGATGGCCGCCCAGCCTTCCGGTATGTTGAATCTGCACGTCAGCGTTGAAGAAACCCGTCCGTGATTCTTTGAAAAGAATACCATCCTGAAAATGTATTTCTATCATTTCTCACAGACCAGCCCTCATCAATCAACAACCGCCAAGGAACATGCCTCAATGCCTCAGGCAGCTAAATGGCCTTTCGATAAATGAAGCATCTCCCAGGAGCTTGATCAAAGCGCCTCCATCGTGCCATCTTTGGAAGCACGCTGAAAAGCAAAGAGCAAGGTCCTCCATAAACTTTACGTCCCAACCGCGAACTCACGACCCACTTATCTGCCTCCTGTGCCATCTTTCCTAATTCCAACAAGCCACTGATTGACTCTCTGGGTATCTCAGGTGGAAGCTCTATCACTGAAATCTCCTGCCCATGAGGACGAGACAACTGCTGCACATATCCTATCAAAGCCTTATGCTCTCCGTTTCAACTTCTTGTACTTTCCTTCCTTCTTGAATAATGTCCTTGAGGGGCGGTGGAGTTATGCATTCTTCTACAATGCAGTACTTTACGTGGGAAGTCTAACTCCAAAAGTTGACCGCAGTAATTTTAAACCTTTGCTTCATTTGGTCACAATTAACACGTAGCGCGGCTTCGCGACATTGAAGGGGTGTGGGAACCATCACTCATCGATTGATATCTTTACAGAAAACTTTCGTGCTCTCTTCTTCTGTGGAGGTGCACTGATCCTGTTCAAGAACTCTTCCATTTCAACTGCTAGATCAATCTCCTCACTGGGGCTTCTTCTCATCCTATCCCTGAGCCAATCAGGTACTATATACTGTATATCAAATGGCTGTTGCTCTTGTGCCTCTACTTCTCGAACTTGTTCAACCTCTACATCATTCTGACGAGGCTCATCGTCCTCAAGTGGCTGAGTGTCTCCTGAAACTCTATCATCATCATCCTCCAAAGCCGCCTCTAACTCTTGCTGAAACTGAGGGTCAGTAGTAGTCCCCTCATCATCTTCTGTGATCGCTCTGACCGGTCGCGTTGGCCGCTCTGGCCCAGCCCGATTCTCGGTGGTTTGATTATTTTCTGTACCACTTGCACGGTTAATCCATTCCTTTGATCAGCAAACAAAAGAAACCTCACAATAGCAGAGAGCGTGTCTCCAATGGCGTGGGCGATTCAACTACAACTCGTGGAGGTTCCAGCTGAATGGGCTCCTGCCGAACTGGCTCTTTCCTTCTGGATTTTGGACCTCATGTGATTTGTTTCTTCCTGCCGGTGGTGGGTGTCCTGTGATCTCCCATCAAATTGTAAGTCAAAGCAATCGACCTACTCTTCAATCTACTCACACGCCTGTCAACCCATGCTCTGGTAAATGTCAGAACCGGAATGGAGAGTGTGTCCAAGTCAGCAACCTCTGGTTTTGACCAATCCGGGAGTGGAAGTGAAGTATCTCTCGCTAGCGCATAATTTGGATGGACAAGCGTCCATGTCATATTCACTTGTGGTGCGGGCAGGAACAACTTCACATACGATCATGTTAATTTGTGTAGAGAACATTCTCGACTTCGGCCTCGTCGTGCATGGAGTAATAATCCTCAATATTTGCCTTGTGTTTAGAATTCCATAGGCGGTGCCATTTTCGCTATCGTTATGGAATCATAGTGTGGTGGTCAATGATGAAAATTGATAGGTGAAGCTCTGCTCACCGGCCTCTAAACCTATAAAGGACACACTTCGTCCGAGTTGCCCATGACAATTGGGAAGTCAACACCTCCGTTCTTTTTCTTCTGAATTTTATCGTAGGCAACCAATTTCCTAGATATCTCTAACATTAAAATTCTATTGGTTGGGTACTTAGGCAGTCTATATGGGTATGACGAAAAACCTTGCAGCCTTATGTAATAAAACTTGGGAAATTGAATAAACAAGCACCCATACCTCTCAATCAATTCTTGGGCTTCTCTCGAGATCTTGTGATGCATCCGCTCCTGAAGCAGTCTCGTGATGTGCATGGTGAAGGCGTCATTGACACGCTTGTAATAGGTGGTACTAGTCAAATGCAACTGCGGACAAGCCTCATGAATTTTAAATTGGCGAGAGCCACAACCAACAGGCTCTTTGTATGAAATTCCTCTATACCTCGTCATACGGGCCAGCATGTAAATGATGTAAGAGCTCATATAGAATGTCTTCGTTCTTCTCAGGCTTAGGAGTTGTTAAATTGCAATTGTCCTTCACGATCATTTCGGCCCAGGTTAGTAGTCTTTTCCTTCTCGGCAGAGGTTGATGTAATAGAACATCCATGGCTCGAAAATGATAATTTGAGGGCAACCTCAACTGCATTCGTATCATAATGAGATCACGGTACTCACCACTTCCAAGTCATCTGCCTTGATTTGTCTGGCTTAGATGCAGGGGCTTGGGGATTTATGTCCAATGAAATTGATGTCGTCTCCATCCATCTTCTACCTAATGCGAAGCTTATACATTAGCTCCAACTTCGCTCAGTTTGTAAATCATGTTTCTATGCACTGGGATTCCGAAGGCTTCACTGATGGCAGCAGGAGTGAGGTTGGCGAGCACTTGTCCATCTGGTGACATGATCGATCTGTGATCCTTTTCATAGTAGTTGGCGCACTCCATCATTAGCTCCGAACACTGAATGGCTGGTGGGAAACCAGCAGCTGCATATAATCTGCTTCGAACAATGTTGTGTGAAGTGTTCGAAGGTCGATGACTACCAATCCCCAACATTCTGTTCTTGAAAGTCTCTAGGTTGACGGAGCCCAAGTTGGTATCAGTTAGCTTGCCCAACTTTGAAGTGAACTTCGATTTTGGCATGAAAGACTTGCTCAGCTTCTTTATAACCGCTTGCCTGGACGCACCATTGTTATCTTTGCCAGTTGCCCTTGCTTCAGCCATCTGCAGGACAATAAACATCCATGAGTAAATTCATTTAGAAAATAAATAAAATATTGTGCAAGGGCTGCCAGTCGACTTCAAGAATTTGAGAAGCTGCAATGACATTTCTCATTCGCAAACCTCAACTTCTCCTTCAACAGATTTCGAACTTCAATCACTTAGAAACAAACTTCCAAGCAAGTTTCAGCAACTCACAAATCTCAGCCTTCAACAAATTCTTCAGTCTTCAGCAAAATTTCGAACTTCTCAAGCTTCAAAAATTCGAACTTTAGCAACGCTGCAGCCTTCAACAATTCACAAGTTTCAAACTCAGAGCAAATCGAACTCTCTCCAGCTGTGAAGAAGAAGTGAATAACTTCTCAACTCTTATAGAAAAAATCGATTTCTAGAAGAAGCTAAGTATAGTCAGTGAATTAAATTTCCACTACTTCATTTGAATTTCCCTCCTCTGGCATTTCTGACACTTGTCTCAGAATCTCAATCTTCGAGAAGTTCAACTTTGACTGCCACATTTCAAATTCACTTTTGAAAGTTTTAATTTAAATTCATCTTTTAATTCACCAGCCGGAACTCTGTCACTTGAATTCAAATTTTACTTCTCTTCGGCTCTGGAAAATTCATCTGTGAAGAACTGGATCAAAATCATCTAGGCAACTCACTTCAAATTCATCGTTCGAAGCATTTTCCTTTCAAAAAATCATTTTACTCAAATTTAGCTTAGAAGATTTTAAATTTTTTCTTAGGAAAATTTCACAATTTGAGCACTGATTAAATTCTTCATACTGAAGGCCTCGGCGAAGTGTAGAAGACATGGAAATCCATTTATCGTCACAAACGTCCAGTACCCAGAAGAAAATTTTCCCTGAAACGCGATGAATCCATGGGTACACAACGAACGGGTTCATTTAAATTTATTAAATTTGAACCTTAGAAAAATATTATTCAATCAATTTTAATCCATTCTTTATCTCTGTGAACATCTTGTTGCTCTGACTTGAAATTTTTTATCTATCCATCTTGCAATGCTAATATTTTCCAACTTCATCTGTGAAAAGTTTGCTCGTGCTTCAGGAAAAATTCATCACCTCAAGTTCTAGGCGTATTTTCTAAGGAAGAAAATACTTTGCCTTAGAAAATTTTTAAATTCTCCCTTGAAAATTTTGCCTTGAAAATTTTTATTCAACTTTGTTCACTTCACCTGTGAGAAAAATTTTATCCATTCATCTTAGAAAATTTCCTTTCAAAACACATCACTCCCAACATGTTTTATTTTTTTATTATCCCCCATAGGCTTAATAACGCCTAACATATTATTCATCACCCCAATATCTAGGCGCACATCACACTTCATGAGGAATATTCAGCTTGCCTTTGGAAAAATTTTCAACACTTAGCACTTTCAACGCCTAGCAACTTTGCTTTCACCAACTTGTATTTTATTTCACCACCCTAGGCGCATAGCATACTTAATGAAGGATAAAACCACGCCTAGCATTTTATTTCACTTCACACGCCTAGCATTCTTCATTCTACCACCTTGACATTTTCAACGCCTAGTAACACTTGCCACCCTGTATTCACCACTTCAACTTGGGCGCATATTAACATGTGTGAAGGATGACTCTTCAACTTCCTTATTTGTCTTCACATGGCCCCATTTGGGCGCATTTCCACATAGGTGAAGGATGAAACATATTCAAACACTCTTGACTTTTTGACTTTGCATGGGCGCATTTGAGAGAAAAAGAAGAATAGAACTTCAACGTGACTCTTGAGCTTCCTTGTTTCGTCTTCACATGGCCCCATTTGGGCGCATTTCCACATAGGTGAAGGATGAAAATTGTTGACTTGTTGACTAGCTATCTTTGGGCGCATTTTGGCATATGTGGTGGATGAAACTTCCAACGCCTTCAACAGGTGACCTTTCAACTTCCAGTTTTTGTCCTTACATGCCCTCTTTTGGGCGCATTTTGCATAGGCAGGAGGACGAGTTTCGTTGACTCCTTTGACTCACTTGTTTTTTAGGCACATTTCCACCTATGTGCAGGATGGGTGCATTTAGGGGGTGGTGGAGGATAACTTCAACACTTAGAAAATTTTTTGCTATCAACTCTCAAGGTGGGCGCATTTAGCCATAGCTACAAGATGAAAAACATTGACCTCTTTGACTTTATCAAGCTTACTCTTGTATGGGCGCATTTTGAGGGGTGAGGAGGACGAATTTTTTCCTTAGAATATTTTTCAACTTTCACCAGCTTTCCTTGGGCGCATTTTGGCTAGGCAGGAGGATAAAAATGTTGACTTTCTTTGACTTGTTGGATGGGCGCATTTTGGCCTAGGAGGTGGACGAAGTTTATACTTAGAATTTTCTCCATGCTTCTTCATCAACTTGGGCGCATTTTCAGGTAGTTGCAGGATGAAGTCCAATACTTAGCCATTTTTTCTTCGTCTTCGCCAGTTTATCCATGCCCTGCTATTTATAGTAAGTCTCCTGATTCTTGCATCTTTGAAGCTCAGAACGATTTGAAATTTCAAACACTGCATCCTCACGACCTTGTTACCCCGTTGACACTGCTATTTTTAGTTGGCCTGCTACTTTTAGCCCATTTTTGAAGGTGATTTGCTATTTATAGTAACTGCTTGCTTCTGATACCTCCACAGCTCCATTTGATTTGAAATTTGAATGATGCGCTCCTCACCACGTGACCTGCCTGCTGACATCGGCGCATGCAACTGATTTGCTATTTTTAGCCTGTTTCTAAAATAACTTACTATAAATAGTAAGTGCTCCGTTTGTCTTCAAATTTTACCAGTAGATAGCTTGAAGGATGTTGATGTGATTGGTTTACGTTTTCTAAGTCGACTTTTTTACCCTTCTTTCCGAGGGTCCAGTTGGAAACCCTAATTTGCTCTGCATGCGTATCAAATAATCTCTATTTGTCCTCGTTTCTGCTGCATTGCGATCAGCTCGTGATTCTGAAGTGCTGGGAGGCGGTTGCCGAAATGCACCTGCTAAAAATAGTAAGTTCCTGAATGAGTGGTTATCTCCGTTTGCATGTCATATCACTGCGAAGCTCTTGAAAAACCCATAAGGAATATGCAGACATGCAAAGAAAACCCTGACATGCAAACCCTAAAAATAGCCTCGGAAGACTGAACTCTGAAAGTTATCATCTTGCTTTGCATGTTATACTATTGTGAAGGTCTCGAAAAACCCAGAAGGAATCTCCAGACATGCAAAGAAAAACTCTGCATCTAGGCCTTGAAATCTGCTCCGGAAGCTGAACTGCCAAAAATAGTAAGTGGTTTGTTTCAGCTCAAATTTTGCATGCGAGCAGCTTGATGCTTGATGTATTCTGAATGCGGTGTGACTGTCGGAATTTCAAAAAAATGCTAACAGAATGCCTTGAATTGCATACTTACTAAAAATAGTAAGTACCCGGAATTTGATGAAATTTCAGTGAAATCCTGCTAGAAGCATACTGACAACAGTGTTAGTCTCAATTTTCAATTTATTCACTTCCTACGACCTCAAATTGTCTGGAAAGGTGGAAACCCTAATTTTCAGACTCGGCCAAATTCACGTTTAAGCTCAAAGGCGGAGAAATCTTCGGAAAGGCAGATAGAAAAGAGACGGACAGAGAGAGAGAGAGACAAAAACCCAAGCCAAAAGACCAGAATGGAGCAAAAAAATTAGGGGGTCCCCATTTTGAATGGGGCGATGTGTGAAAAGGTCACAACAGGGAGGAGATGGTGCAATGCCATGTCATCATCCTACAGAGCATTGACTGTCCAGACATGGAAGAAGTCAACACATGGATTGAGGAGCTATTGACTAGAGGTGGTGAGGTGTAAAGACACCTAAGTTGGGACGTCCTATTCTCTAGGATGGCATTTATGATTAAAAGTAGTTAACTTGATGCTTCTTTCCAAGTTAACTAACTGTCCCTTGAATCATGAATGTCTATTTCCATGAATGGGGGATGTTTGTTTTGACTTCCATTGATTGTGGATGTTTGTTTTGACTCCCACTAATCATGGATGTTTATCTCCATTAATCATGGATGTCTATCTTAGAGACACCTATTGTACTATAAGTTCTCTTGTAGTTTAGTTTCAGTTAACTGATAGATTTCTTGCTTTTTAGGAATAAATCTTGCTAATTGATTGGCGAGAGATCTTTGTTGACTCCAGGAGATTTTGGGGTTGCCCACTCCTTAAGCTCTATAAATAAGAGCCTTGGGCTCATTATTTTGCAACTTTACTTCACGGCAGCAGAACGCTGAGCTCACAAGCCTTCATATTGTTTGCTTAGTATATGTTTTTGGAGCGTATTTGTTATAGTCAAGAACCAAGTATAGCTTGTGCTCTCTCTATTCAGATAGATGCCTCCAATTATTGTTCATGTGTTCTTGGTCTGATAGCAGCATGTGTGATTGTCTCTTTGACATAAATTGTTGTCCCAATGTGTAACCTTTGGTGGAATATTGAGAAAATAAATTAGGAGAGTTACCATGCCTTTGATCTAAAATCTCAAAGTTTTATCATTGAATGTTGTTATCAATAATCTGTTTTCAATCTACACCTCGGAAAGGTCTTGGTACCTCCTTGGGAATTTAGAAAGTTAGATTATCATCCTTTTGTTGTTTCTAGTAGTTTACTTTCCAGCCTACACTTCAGAAAGGTCTTGGTACCTCCTTGGGAATCTTGAGATATAAACTACCGTTTGGATTACTTGTGTGGATTTTATTTCAGTATAAATCTGGAAGTTCAGAGCCTTCAAATGCATCATGGAAGACTAATTCGTCCAAGTGATCGAATCCTACATTCCCTCTCCTATGCCCTCATGCTCTGTTTATCTTGAGGAGATAGGATAGATTAAAAGCTAGTTTAGTCGTAGTTAAGATCTGCAGAAACCAGAGAAAACCTTAACTATGATGCATTGTGTTTATGTACCCTTGTGTCCTGCCGCTGAGTAAAAAGATAGGAACAATAGTTTACTTTATTCTTTTTACGCAAAATCAGCAACAAGAGGGATCTTCTCCTCCCAATTTGAAGAAGCAAACACTACAAACTTGCAATAGCTGACCATTTCCAATAAGCACTCCTGAGGTGCTAATTGAAATGCCAACATTACTATATGACACTTATGTGACGACGGACACCTAGTATCACTTACGGGTTAAAATGTGAATTGAAAAACATAACAAAAATTGACATCCATCCCCTTGGGTGCGCACCTAGTGATGTAAATGTCCAATTCTCAAAATGGAAACATGCAAAAGTTTTCTCAAGTGGAATATGGTGCCCAAAATCATTTAAGGTCAAAATGTCAAAGAGAAATTGGATCAAAAAGTGCCATTCTTCTTCCAAGCATGTCCTAGAGGATCCAAATCTCAAAGTGTCAAAATCGAAAACAGGACAAAAGTGTCTTAAGTGGTTTAGGTGTTCCCTAGGTCTTGGTGTCAAAATTTCAATGAAGAAATAGAAGAAAAAGTGCATCCTATCGCTCTTGGTGCCCCTACTCACTTGAATGTTAAGTTGCCCAAGGAAAAGAAAGATAAAAACATACCAATTCCCCTAGACATGCCCATGAAACATTTGAGATGAAAAATTAACTTTAAAATTGTAATGCCCTCATTTCAACTAATTGATGTTTGTGGATCAAAGTCCTATTTCCCATTTCCCATGTCTCCCTTGGTCAAATAGTATCTACATGTCCTCCCTCTTTATCACCCATGAGCCTAGCTAAAATTCCCAAAAGCTTCTAAGTGTGAGGGCATATGTATTCAAACTTTTGAGCACGAGTGAATTGTCAGTGTTTTAGACTTTACCCTCTTGACATGCCTTTTCTCCCAACTTTGACATTTCTTTTATTTTTCTTAGAGTATTGGAATTTTCCATCCAAGCATACCAATCATCCATTCCCACTCTTAACCATTGCTTTGTCAGAGTTTCAGACTTTCACTTACCATCATGCCTCCTGCCTGAACTTCGATCTTTGACTAGTGGTAAGAGTTAGGAGATATCTCTGAGCCTCAAACTCCAACATTCCCATATTTTTTCTTTTTCATTCCTACCTATTGCTTGCATGGTTGAGAGCACCATTAATGGCTAGATAGGATGCCACTATTTCTTTAGTAGGGATTCTCTTGCCAAAAAACATTGTTCAAAATGAAGGGCACAGATTTATGTTTACTTGTAGCTTGAAGGATGATAATGGCCATATCTCATTAATGTGGTAGCTGAAGTTGGTTGTCATTTTAGAGGTTTTCACGTGCTCTTCTTTTCCTTGCACACTCTTATTGAAGGACACCTTTACTGTCAATGATGTCAAAGGCCAACGACCACATATCTCTTCCCTAGTTTGCTTGAATATGCAAAAGGAGATATATTTCTAGATTATTCATTGTTTGAGAGGATTATGCATTCTTCTCTGACCCGAAACCCTAATTGACATTGTTTTGAGCAACAATGTTTGAACAATCACATCCGAGGACAAAAATTCTCCAATCTGTAGGGAAATAGAGGACAAAAACCCTTTTATTTTTGTGAGCCAGCGGATGAAACCCCTTTTCTTTGGTAGACTAATCTTACTTGGAGGTCGCATGCAAGCTTCAAGGTTGCAGATCTTTAGTTGTGTTGTAGCAACTATTGTATTTTTAGATGGTAATAGCTATTGTTATAGTGTTGTGATGCATTTTAGACCAGTTTAATGTAATTTCACGATGTTAGGTTGGTGTTGTTTGGCTATTTGTTGTGGGTTTTGTGCATAACAATTTATGGAACTATATTCATTGCTACACAACAATATATGTGATTAGTCATCTATTAGCTTCATGTTTTGGTAAACTGAGTGTATTTCAGACACACTTAGTGTAATGTCCCCTTTTTCTGCCCTAAATCCACCCTATTTTAATAGTGTTTTTAAACACTAGTATATATATTATATAATATTAAAATATAAATAATATAATTAAATAAATAAAATAAATAAATACATAATAAATAAAATAAAATAAGAATACTCTATTGGGGTTGGCCAAGATTGGAGGGAAATAAAAAAATAAAAAATAAAATAAATAAACAAATGAATAAAATAAAAAAATAAATAAATAAATAAAGGAGGTCAGCCTTGTTAAGGTTATTTTGGGAGGGCTATAAAAGAAAGTAAAGTGCAAGTCATTTGACATCCATTCATATCATATTTTTCATTTGGAGATTCTTCTCTTTGGCTGCAACTTTGGTTGGGCTTAATTCCAAGGACGAAAACCCTTGTGAATTTAGTGAGTTGGATGAAAACCTAGCTCATCTTGTGGAGGACTCATAACGGAGTTCTATTTGCACTTCATTGGAGACATTTGGAGGTTGGAGCAGCATTGCATAATCAGATTTGCAGATCAAATTTGGAGCAAAATTATTGTAGCATTTTGTGAGCAGATTGCATTAGGATTTTGACTTAATGTGGAGTGCCACTTGGAGCAGACCTAAGCGCCTACCTTTGGAGGACGATTTTGCATATTTGGAGCAGAAAACCCTAAGCACTTACCAAGGAGGAATTTTTCCCATCTAGGGTTTGATATTTGAAGACTATTTTGCATATATTTGGTATGTATAATCATAGTTTCAG
>VDFB02116053.1:0-20477 GCA_007258455.2 Sequoia sempervirens
ATTAATTAATCATTAAATCTAAATTAAATTTGGTTCTTATCTTGTTGTAGACATGATGAAAATTGGAGCTTTATTGGTATTAACATGGATGCATGCATATAAATCTATCATACAATCCTTAGTGCCTGCAAGTTTATGAAATATTTGAGATCTAACAATTATGTTAGTATTTGATCTACTTCAATGTCATATGCAACTATTAGTATATATGCATAATTGTCAAATTATGATTCCAGTGTCTCTCCAACTATTATCTCAATGATTATACAACCATTACATCAATGAAAACCATGTTTCTCCATCTTCAATGTGTAGGCGTCAAAAAAATTTAATCAATTAAATTTCTAATTATAGCTTGTAATTATATAAGAAATTATTTAATTAAGTTGATTAGTATTAATTCAAGTCATTTAAACTATCAAATATATTTTATTTTAGTTCTTAAGTTTATATCTCTAGACTTAGTATGTAATGATAATTTTTTGATTAAAGTAAAATTTGTATTATAGAAACTATGTCATTATATAAAAGTCTAGTGAAAATATAGAATATTGTCAAACTCAAGCTGTATGATTTTTTTTAGAATAGGGTCCATTTCATGAGTCATTAATTATTCTATCAAAATATAAAATTTTAATATTTTTTTATCTCAATTGTAAATGAATGCATTATCTCCTATACATGTGTCAATCTCAAAGGTGGGCATTAAAATTTGAGCTTCAAAGATAAATTTTCTAAGAAAGTATCAAGCCCAATAGAGGTTGGAGGCACAAGAGGTTGGAGTATATTCAATGACCTCTTGCTAGTCACTAGTGATGAGGTTGTGAAATTATTTAGGGATAAAGCTACTTGTGCTAAGATGACTTAAGCCAATATTAGTTTCTAGGTGGTAGTAATAATCAACTCATATAGTTTGTGATCAAGCTAGTGGTTATCTATAATGATGGCTACATAAAAAATAATGAGGACTTAATTCTCAATATTTTATGTTGTGATTGGATGTGTTTTTCTACAATCACAATAATTAGTTGTTTATGGTTGGATGTTTATGTCCTCAATCATATATGTTGACTAATAGTGATTGGAAATGTTTGTCCCAAATCATAATAATTAGTTTTTTTGCTGCTGGATGTGTTTATTCCTAATCACATCTCTTAACTAGTAGTGACTGGAAGTGTTTTTCGATGATCATAAATTTTTTTAGCTATGATTAGATGTGTTTGTCTCTATCCAAACTTCTTGTATGACCTTGAATAGATGTGTTAGTCTATACCCTTAGTCTCACGGGAAGATCTTTTTGTCCCTATCCTTGGATAAAGTTTAGAAACATAGTGAGGTGATTTCTACTATTATTTATGATGGGTAGTTATGTATGTCCCTATCGATACCTTATGATGAACTATTGAGCATGGACATGAAGTATTATTATTGATGAGCCCAAAATGTGCTCATAGTTTGGATATTATGATGAACTTTTAATACCTTTACTTTTGTTAGTCATGGTTGTTTAAACTCTTTTGAAACCTTTTATTGGGATATCCTATAAAAACACTTTCATATTCCCACTGCCCAGCCTATTGTGTTTGTCTTGTCTACATTTTATTACCAGTTTGACTCCCTAAATGTTGTATAACCATGTAGTTTTGAATGAATTAGAAATAGATTTAAATATGTGAAGTTAATGAACGCATATTATGTATGTGCCATGTAGCACTGCTTTCACATACATTACGTTGTGTTTGTGAGTTGTTGAAAAGTATAGTCAAGTCAAAAGAGGCGGTAAGTCTGCGGCCTTACGATAAAGTCCTTCCTGCGACTTTGAGGGCAGCTCCTTGAAAGACTCACTGAGCTGTTGGGAAGGATTTTTAATGACAGTCAATCTGGAAAGAGTGGAGCGCTAGATTCTCTCTGGATCGGGTTGAATGGATAAATTCATTTATGAAGTCTGTTCCTTGATTTTGGGATACACTTTACTTCCATGTCTTTCTTTGTTAGGGTTAGTTAGTTAGTTGTTTTCCTAATTTTAAATAAGTGCTCCTCCTGCGCGAGTGAGCAAGAAGATGGTTAGAAGTTAGATAGAAGCATAGTGATAGGGAGATAGCAGATATCATGTAAGAGTCAGTATGATAATAATAAAAAGTAGAATCTGTATAACAAGAGACAGAGTTTGTTGCTAGTTTTCATATCAACAAAGCAATGTATACCATTCTGAGTTTATGAATAAAGTTTGATGAAGTTCTGAGTTCAGCACTTGCGTAATTAGTAGATGCTTGCTAAGGGGGCCCACTTAGTAAGTATCTGTAGCTAGTTAGTTAGCTGTTCTTTTTTTGTTGATCATTAGTTAGATTTCATCTTTAAAGTTTTCGTACAAACTCAGTCTTGTATTACTCTTGCAGCATCGGGAATCCATCCCTGTGCCTATTCCTACAGCATAAGGCTAGTTCATAGTTTGAGTCTTAGTCGTAGCTGTTATGATTTCTGTTTTGGTTAAATCATGGTTGAGTTAAAAGAACTTTGCATTGCCTTCCTGTAGCATAGATAGAATTCTTTCCAAGTATTTATTTTTGTTAAGTTGTGACCGAAACTAGTTCTTAGTGCATATATTATGTTGCGCCATTCAAAGTATACATTCCCTAGTTTGACAAGTAAATGAACGTCCATAAAGAGATATTGGTCACCTGCTGGAATGTCCAATTCCCAGGATAGGTTTTACTATGATTTTCATATCCTTTTTGTGGGTGCGACCATTTTTGGCACCATTGCCGGGGATGGTGTCAAGCTAAGAACTTGTTAGAAGTCATTTTTTAGCATTAGTTTAGTTTGTTAATCAAAAAATTTCAAAATCCTTTAAATCACCATTCATTCTATTGCATGCATAGAAGAAGAGACGCGTTGGGAAGGTTTCTCCCTGAAAACCTGTTTGTTGAACTGCCATTTGACCTAGCCGACGAAGAACTTGAGGAAAATCCATTCACTCTGATATTCTAGCAAGCAAATATGGCAAATAATCCACCTAATCCACCTCCTACTTTTGAGTTTCCCATTGTTCCCCAGCGAGATACTGACAATCTTAAAAATATTCCTTCTTCACTACTTCCCAAGTTCTATGGTCTAGTTACAGAGGACCCTAAAAATTTCCTATTTGAGTTTGATATCCTCTGTCACAGTTATGACTATACTTCAGATGCTCACAAGCTGAAGTTGTTTCCTTCCACCTTGAAGGAAGGAGCTCTCAGATGGTTCATGAGTTTGAGAAGAGGTGTTGTTGATAGTTGGGCAGCTATGCAAACAAAATTCCTAATATAAGGAATATTGTAAGAGTGGCAGTAAGGGAGACGATATATTCATAATTCAGCAGAAGGAGGATGAAAGTTTGGAGGATTATATTTCAAGATTCTTGTTTTCTTTGAAAAAGAACTCAAACCATACTCTCAATGAAGACTCTTAGAAACTTTTTTTTCTAAGAGGGATCAGTGATGCCTGTAGAGACACTCTGGACCTGATGGGAGGAGGTGATATAATTCAACTGCCTTGGGATGATATTAAGAAAATATGTCTTAATTACTCCTGAGAAAATGTGAAGAAGGGTAGAGGTCATCAAGCTATAGTGGGTAAATCTTCTTCTAGTGGAGTTTCCCGGATGGAGATCACAAATTTGCTGTCTAATTTCAAGCAAGAAATTATTAACAACATGGCTACACAGTTGGACACTATGCAAGTTCAGAAGAAACATGATGAAGCTGAAGCAATCTTGGCCGAGTTCTGTCCACATTGTAGATAGAAGAAGCATGACTGCAGATGCAAGATGGTGGGCAACATTGAGGCTAAATAGTTTCCTACTGATTTTAAGATGATAGAAGGTGATGATGATCAAGTCTTCTTTGTTGCACAAAGGATGCCATGGGCCCCAAGACAAGGTGTGCTTTAGGACCCTTTGCAAAATTTTGGTTCATATAATAGTCAATGGAAAAATCAGTACCCTCTAAACTATGGGGCATACTCCCAACCTCAGTGGAATCACCCTTGGCCAAATGCCCAGCAAAACCATTGGCAAGCCTCACAAGGAAACTGGCAACCACCTCAGCAAAATCAGTGGCAGCCTCCACAAGGGAATTGGCAGCAGCCTAACCAATGGAGGGGAGGCCAGCAATGGTCAAATCCAACCACAAGTTTCCTGCAACAACCCCAGCAGCAATCCATTATGCCACCTCTTGCACCTAATCAAGGTCAGAATCCAAAATCAACCCAACTACCAGCTCAGGCAACACCTAATCCAAATAACCAGCAACTGCAGCAGCAACAAGTCTATTTTGCTTATCCTAATCATCAGCCTGCCTATGCTCTTAACCTAAATAATATTAATTTATGTTCAGGAACCGTGCTGCCCACACCATCTCCTCCCATAATCTCAGAATTACCACCTGAGGAGACTGACCAAGAAGAAGAAGATATCAATGACCAAGCCCAACCAAATCAGCCAGTACAGATTCCATCATTACCTAAGTCATCTGATAAGGTGCCCCCTCCTTTCCCACAGAGATTGGAAGGTGAAAATATGAAGAAACAAGAGGAACCCACCTTTGATATCCTTGACTAGCTAAAGTATATATGTGTGAAAATTCCCTTGTTCCAAGCAATCAAAGAAGTACCTATCTATGGCAAGGCCATCAAGGAGGCATGTTTGAAGAAACCAAGGAGGAAAAAGAAAGACCCTCAAACTATCCATGTAATAGGCCAACTCTCTGACTTAATGCTAGGGAAGTTTAGCATCCCAAAATATTTAGATCTAGGAAGTCCTGTTGTGGAGATAAATGTTAATGGGTTGCAAATTAAGAATGCCTTAGTAGATCTTGGTCCAGCTATCAATGTCATGACAAAGGACCTGGTTGTAAAACTTAATATTTCAGAAATAAGGATTACACCTACAATATTACAGCTTGCTGATAGCTCAACTGTCAAACTTGATGGGGTAGTCGAAGACCTGGTAGTCACCTTGGATTCCTGGGAATACCCCACTAATTTCATGGTCTTACCTCCAAAAGCATCATTGGGGGGATACCCTGTCATACTAGGAAGGCCTTGGTTGGCTACTATTGATACTTGCATTGGTTGTAGGTCGGGTGATATGACAATATCTGATGGATATAGCACAAAGAAACTTACTCTCTATTCTCCAACACTGCCCCAACTTGAGTCTGGAGATGTTGCTTGGCCAGATTTGGGAGAAGAGGAAGAAGTGAACTCTGTGGCCAATTTAATGATGATTACCAGAGAGCCTTTCATTACACACCAAGAAGAAGAAGATGTACTGTCTAATATCTTGCTGAATAACTATAGTACTGAATACTTTCATTGTGAGAAAAATCCATGTTCCTTGCAGACTATTTTTTCTCCATCCATATCAGCTCATTATCCTACAGCAATAGATTGTTTGCATACCTTACTACCCCATGAAGTAGACATGTCATTTCTGTCTGAAGTATCTATGATAGACTTAACCTCCCAAGTTGAGGTAGCTGCAGGAAAAACCTTGTGCATTAATAAAAACCTCACCCATGAGCAACAAGAATCTATGATCAAAATACTTACTAGCCATAAGTCAGCTTTTGCATGGGACTATAGAGATATGAAGGGCCTAGACCCAAAACTCTGTACACATCGCATATATATTAACAGTGACTTCAAACCAGTTAGGCAGCCTCAAAGAATAATCAATCCAGCTTTGAGAGAAATTGTTAAAGAAGAATTGCAGAAAATATTGACAGTTGGCTTTATCTACCCAATCTCTAATAGTCAATGGGTTTCCCCATTGGTTATTGTTCCTAAGAAAGGAGGAAAATGGAGGGTATGTGTAGATTACAGAGAACTTAACTTAGCAACAAAGAAAGATTACTTTCCTCTTCCATTTATTGATCAAGTTCTGGATAATTTAGCTAGAAAGAAGTACTTCTCATTCTTGGATGGCTTCAGTGGATACAATCAAATCAAGATTGCTCTTGAGGATCCCACGGGGAAAGACTACTTTGCGCCCTTAGGGAGCGGTTTGCCTATTCGATTTTTCCTTTTGGTCTCTGTAATGCTCCTGCAACTTTCCAGAGGGCAGTCATAAGCATCTTCTCAGACATCTCATATGATTGCATGTAAATATACATGGATGACTTTACTGTTTATGGTACAATATTTGAGGAAGCTCAAGCTAACTTGGAAAAAGTACTACAGAGATGTGAAGATCACAACCTATCGCTGAATAGTCAAAAGTACTTCATGATGATGCATGAGGGAATAGTGCTCGGTCACTATATTTCTGCTGCAGAAATTTAGGTTGATCCTGCTAAAATTGAGATCATCTCTAAGTTACCCTCTCTTACTAAGCAGAAGGAGGTACAAAGTTTTCTAGGCTATGCAGGATACTACAGAAGATTCATCAAGGACTTCAGCCAAATAGCAGGTCCCTTATACAATCTGCTGAAGAAAGATGTAGAGTTTGCTTGGACAGAGGAATGTGAAAAAGCATTTCTTGACTTGAAAGTTTCCCTCACACAGGCACCTATTCTGAAAGGACTTGATTGGTCACTCCCATTTCATATTCATATTGATGCCTCGGATTATGCAATTGGGGCAGTGCTAGGGCAGAAGGATGGATCAACTGAATATGCACTCTACTACATAAGCAAAAATCTGCAAGGGGCTGAATTCAACTACACTGTTACAAAAAAAGAAATGTTGGAAATCATCTACACCCTCAATAAATTCAGGCATTATATCACTGGTTATCAGATATTTTTCCACATTGATCATGCAGTAATACGGTATCTCATGATCAAAAGCTCAATAGTTGGGAGACTGGCAAGATGGTTATTACTGATGCAGGAATTTGACATTACAATTATGGACAAGCCAGGTAAAGCCAACGTAGTTACTGATTTCCTTTCTAGAATTCAAAGGCAAGATGACTTTGCACTTATTGAAGACTCCTTTCCTAATGAGCACCTATTTGCAATCAAGGTTATTCATCCATGGTATGTTGATATAGCAAATTATCTGGCAACAAGAAGAACTTCTCCTCAATTCTCTCCTAAGGAAAAAAGATTATTGCTAGAGAAAAGTTTTTACTTTTCTTGGATTGTAGATTGCATGTTTTATACAGGGCTAGATCACGTTATGAGGAGATGTGTACTAGAGGACAGTCATGATATACTGCATGCCAGCCATGATGAGTCGTGTGGCAGACATTTTGCTACCAAAAGGATAGCAATGAAAATTTTAAATACTGGTTACTATTGGCCAACTTTACATAGAGATGTAGCTAAGTACACAAGGAGATGTGACAGATGCCAAAGGATGGGAAGACCAACTTGCTCTGATGAAATGCTTCTATTTCCACAAATTTTAGTTACACCATTCGACAAATAGGGACTGGATTTTGTGGGACCAATTGACCCACCTTCCAATGGTAAGTCCTACATTCTTGTGTGCACAGATTATGTCACAAAATGGGTAGAAGCTAAACCTATGAAATATGCTAGGGATAATAAAGTGGTTGAATTCCTATATGAGAAAATATTTACTAGGTTTGGTGTTCCTAGGGAGATAGTGACAGATCAGGGAGCACAATTTACTTCTACACTTATCACTGCTTTAGTCAATGAATACAATATACAGCATAGGAAATCAACTCCTTATCACCCCCAGGCCAATGGCCAGGTTGAAGTCACCAATAGGGACATAGAGGCCATTTTAACTAAAACTATAGATTTGCATAAAAAGGACTGGGCCGCCAGGTTACCTGAAGCTATATGGGCCTACCGTACTACCTGGAAGACTGCTACAGGATTTACACCTTTTGAAATGGTGTATGGTAAAACAACTATAATGCCAATAGAATTTGAACATAAGACTCTCCGAATAGCACTGGAGCTGGACATGGATTTAACAAATACATAAAAGGATAGAATCATAAAGCTCAATGCTCTGGATGAACTCCGAAAGTATGCCCTGCAGCACATTGAGATGATACAGAATTAGCGAATAAGGTGGCATGATAAATACATTAAGGAGAAGAAGTTCAAAGTAGGAGATTGGGCTCTACTTTACGACTCACGGTATAAGGACAATCCAGGATAATTACATACCAGATGGTTGGGGCCGTATGATATTGAGAATGTATTTGCTAATGGTATAGTTCAACTTGTTACAATTGATCCTGTTAGATTCAAGCTGTTGGTTAATGGACACCGCCTCTGATTGTACCACAAACCAATCTCAAAAGAAGAATTCATGCAACAGTTCGTTTAGGATCCTGCCACTACTCTTCCTGCAGCCGAAGGCTTTAGCCTTTCTCTTGCAACTTCACCATAATTTTGAAAAGCATGCTCATAATAAAGGTTTTCTTTTTAAGGAAACCCCTTTTTCTTCATTTTCACTTATCGCCACATCTCACTTCTTTATCTTCCATCCCATCCATCCATTCCATCCATTCATCTCGACCGCCCACGTCACCCATCCACCTCATTCATCCACATCACCCTTAATTATGATATCATTCCCAACTGTCAACTCATGCCGAAGCCGTCATCTTTCTCAACACGTACACACATTTATCAAAGGTATGCCATATCTTTTGTTATCGCATATTTGATTTATTTTATTCTATTCATTTACTGCTATGACTGTACCAGTCATTATTACCCAATCTCCGCCTATTCTTTAGTACATGTGAGGACACATGTCATACTCTAAGTAGGGGGCAGGTAATCCACTTTTTAAACCTATCTTTTCGCACTGCCACAATGCTCAGATAACCTTTCTTTATTATTTTTTCTGGTACTTTCCAAATATGATCGCATGTCTTTTTCATTGCATATTTTTCTTGTAAATTACAATCAAAACTGCTTGTTCAAAAAGTTTATTTTTGGAAAAGAGAGAAATGTGATGGCACAATAAAAAGAAAAAACTAGAATAGAAAGGGAAATAGAGAGGAAATTTGCAGATTTTTCAGGGAGTTAAAGGGATTGACTAGGAAAACACAGCAGACATGGGTGGTCAATTTGGTCTTTGACCTTGAAACTGTGGCTCATGGTTATTATTGCAAAATCCTTAATGATCCAGGGCATTGACCTCTATGGATTGCTAGCTACTTCTTGAGTTTAAATGCTGCTTTAATGGGAGGGTATCGTGGAAATTTTTGAGAACAGCACACACACGAAGGGAGCTCTTTGTATTATAGAGTCCTAGCAGTTGTGCATAGAAAATTCTTGTGAAGTAACTTGGACTTCGGCCGTTGGAGAATTTTTCTTAGGATGGCACCTCTACAAGGGCTGAATTTTCAATACCCACTGATAGACCTTTGGAAGTCTCCAAGTAGGGATGCAAGCGAGTATCATTGCCTCCTCCTTATCCAAAATATGTTGCTTACATAATCAGGTATTTAACACCTTGAAGGTCGTTTCATTGCGTTCTTACCATTTCAAATTATTATTAAAGTCATACTTGGGGACGGGTTAGTTGTAAATGTTTTGAATTTCCTATTAAAATTTCTAGAACAAAGTGCCCACGGAACCCAACAAGGGAAAGATAATTATATTGCTCACCATGGCCTTATCAAATTACTGATTGAACACTCTTTGAGATATGTCTCACTACTCACGGCAGCAAATTGTTGCACCCGAGAACACAATTTTAGAACCCCACAGAATTACGTACCCACAGAGCCTCGAGAAAAGAAGAAATTGTGTCTACCAGTAGAAGAATAGGGCAAAGGTCATCTGCTCCTGTAGCACCTAGTCCTGCAGCTCTCACACATGAATCCTCTACTCGGGTACAAACTAGGTCTGCCACTAGGAGAGAGAAGGGAAAAACAAAGGCAAAAGAGTCCCCAGAGTCTGACCCTCGTGTTCTTAGAAAGGTAGTGTGCCCTTCTCGCAGCATCTTCCCTGTGAAGCTATCTCTCCCTGCTTAGCATTTGCTATTACCAGTTCACCATCATCCTCTGGCAGGGCAGAACCCTCTAGTCAGACCAGAAAGAGGAAGGCTACAAGAACACCTCCTGCAGCCGCACCAGTGCCAAGAAGAGTTTCCACAAGGAAACAATGTAAGACCTCCCCTGCTTCACCTCAACCAGAGGTTATTGTAATTTCAGAAGGGTCTGTAGAGTCTGAATTTGATGTTTCTCATAATGTGTCTGAGAATGTTGCATAGAGTTTATTCATTCCTGAAGAGGAACAAATTGAGACAAAGGAAATTGAGCATAATGAAAAAGGGGTACCAAGTCTTGATGACTTGGCTGCTCTGCTATGCAAATTTCAGAGGAAGCACAGTCTTCTCCACTGCGGCAACCAGAATTCATTCTGCAGCAAGAGCAGGAACAGACCAAACAATTGGATGTGGCCAGTGAAACTACATTTCCCCCTGCCACTTGTCAAGCCATTGTTGTTTATAAAAAGACATTTTTGATTGAGTTTCTGGAATATGTCAAAGCTAACTGGGAACCAGTTACATTGCAAACCCTGACTTTCCAGCACCTAGCCCAGACTGACATGCAACAAAGTCTATGGGAGGTAGAATGGAAGAAACTGAAAAAGAAAATTGAAATTCAGAAATAGGAAATTCTTGAGTTACAAGGAAAAATGGATGATATGTTAAAAGTAACTGGTCAGATTATGGAATGCAGACCACCACCCAGAGTTTATGCTCTATGCCTTAAGGAACAATTCTTATGGTTCCAACTAATGAGAATTTCTAGACATCAAGATCCTATACTTCACACTGCTAAAGAATTCTACGATGCATACCAGGCAACCCCTAATTGGTTAAGAAATTCTCTGTGTGAATTTTATTTGCATGGATTTTTAATTCCATTTAAAACAGAGTGGAACCCTCTTCTGTATATTGGCGATATCCATTTGAGATCATTTATGTCATGGGCAGCAAATGAAGCAAATTATGGTAGACAATGGGAAACATATGAGGAAGCTGAAAGGAATGAGCCCGTTCCATTGCGCCCTCAAAGTTTAGATCCCCATGCAATGTTAAAAACTTGGTTTACTCTGACATATGGCATTCACAATAATACAGCCAGGATGAAAATATTTGATCTCAGGAAACAGGTATATGATGAATTTCAGGAATAGTCATATTCATTTTGGAGATTGTCATACACCAGAAGTGAGAAAAGGTGGGAAAGATTAACTATTGGGCTAAGAAGGTTCGAGCCTCACAGTCCCCTAAATTTCATAGCAGCTCTTAAACGATCAAGCAGATATATACAGTTGGGACTTCAAAAGAGATTTGAACTATGGTTGCCATTAACATTCATACCTCCTGTGTTAATGTGGCCCCTTTATCCTTACCGGGCTACAAATCTTAATGATGATTTAGAAGCCCATAGGTATGAAAGGTGGCAGACTTTCAGAGGATTTTATTATAGGTTTGGAGCTCCATTTCAGAGTCATACCACAACCACTGATTTCAAAGAAACTACCAGGAAAGTTAATGCTGGGGACCAACATTGGGCTAAGTAGGGGGTAGATGATGAGCCCAAAATGTGCTCATAGTTTGGATATTATGATGAACTTTTAATACCTTTACTTTTGTTATTCATGGTTGTTTAAACTCTTTTGAAACCTTTTATGGGGATATCCTGTAGCAAAACACTTTCATGTTCCTGCAACCTATTGTGTTGTCTTGTCTACATTTATTACCCCGTTGACTCCCTAAATGACTGGTATATCACATGTAGTTTTTGAATGATGAAATAGATTTAAATATGTGATTAATGAATGGATATTGTGTATGTGCCATGCACCTTTTCTTTCACATCTGTTACCTTGTGTTTTACAGGTTGTTGAAGAAAGTATGATCGAGTCAAGTGTAGCCGATCTCGGCCTTGCAGTAAAGTCTATTTCCTACACGACTTGAGGAAGCTCTGGCGAAGACTCTTTGACCGAAACCGTTGGGAAGGATTTTTAATGATAGTCAATCTGGAAAGAGTGGAGCGCTAGATTCTCTCGGATCGGGTTGAACGGATAAATTCATTTATGAAGTTTGTTCCTTGATTTTGGGATACACTTTACTTCCATGTCTTTCTTTGTTAGGGGTAGTTAGTTAGTTGTTCTCCTGATTTTAAATAAGTGCTCCTCCTGCGTGAGTGAGCAAGAAGATGGTTAGAAGTTAGATAGAAGCATAGTGATAGGGAGATAGCAGATATCATGTAAGAGTCAGTATGATAGTAATAAAAAGCAGAATCTGTATGACAAGAGACAGAGTTTGTTGCTAGTTTTCATATCAACAAATTGATGTATACCATTCTGAGTTTATGAATAAAGTTTGATGAAGTTCTAAGTTCAGCACTTGCGTAATTAGTAGATGCTTGCTAAGGGGGCCCACTTAGTAAGTATCTGTAGCTAGTTAGTTAGTTGTTCTTTTTATGTTGATCATCAATTAGATTTCATCTTTAAAGTTTTCGTACAAACTCAGTCTTGTATTGCTCTTGCAGCATCGAGAATCCATCCCTATGCATGTTCCTGCAGCATAAGGTCAGTTCATAGTTTGAGTCTCAGTCATAGCTGTTATGATTTCTATTTTGGTTAAATCATGGTTGAGTTAAAAGAACTTTGCATTGCCTTCCTATAACATAGATAGAATTCTTTCCAAGTATTTATTTCTATTAAGTTGTGACTGAAACTAGTTCTTAGTGCATATATTGTGCTATGCCATTCAAAGTATATGTTCCCTGGTTTGACAAGTAAATGAACATCCATAAAGAGATATTGGTCACCTGCTGGAATGTCCAATTCCTAGGATAGGTTTTACTATGATTTTCATATCCTTTTGTGGGTGTGACCAGAATGTATGATGATCCCATCTCTATTTTATGTGATAATACAAGTTTAATTAACATTTAAAAAATTCCAGCGATGCACTCAAGGAAAAAGTATATATCAATCAGGTGTCCCTTATTGAGAGAGAAGGTCATGGAGAATGAAGTAAAGCTTGGGTATGTACCTACAAAGGATCAGATTGTAGAAATATTTACTAAGGATCTTCCTAAAGATAATTTGGAGTATCTTGAGGAGAAATTTGGAGTGATTCCCCCTCCTTTCTTGAACTAGATGCATATGGAGATGCATAAGTCCAATGGATCTATCTTCCTTCTAGACTAATGATTGGTGGATACCTCTTAGGGGGAGTAGGTAGTGTCATGTATTGTCATTTTGTAGTTGTTTGAGTGTACTCTTAATGGGGAGTATTCAGTGCTAGTATAGATCTTGGTTCAATGTCAAAAGGAGAGAATAATGCAAAGCATATTTTTTCTTTTCTATTGATGTCAAAGGGGGAGAGAAAGCATCATGTGAAAAATCTTAGTCATTCAAAAATCATGAAAAGTTGTAGGAAAGGTTGTTTAGAGCTATTGTGTTGCCATCAATGAAAAAGGGGGAGATTTTTGAAAGTATTAAGGTTTGGTAATCCTTGTCAACTAGTTGTTGTTGTCATTGATATCAAGGAAGCTGGCTATTGGTTGTATATGTTGAGGATATTGATAAAACTATAATAAAGAAGGTTTGCAGGTTGTGCATGCATAGTTGAGATGTTGAAGAACTTCTATGAGTAAATGGATATATCCTTATGTTGTTATGTCTAGAGGTGTGTTAAATTTAAGTATGTGCTGTAATGATGTCTCTAGTACTCAGTTTCCAAGTGCTTTTGAGAAATTTTGATAAATAGAGAAAACAATGTCACATTGGTATTCAATGTATGCTCTAAGATGTGCTCCGCATTTATTCTGGGTTGATCCTATGCTTGTGCAAATATGAGGCATGTTTTTGTGGTTGTTGGTAGTTTCTATATCCATAATTTGTGCTTCTAGATTGTTGTACAGTGTAAGATATTTTCACCAGTATGTGAACTGTGCATTTCAATTCATCTGGCTATGGTTTGGGAGAAATTTATTTTCTCTACATTTCTCTACATGGTGGTTTTAGGACTTGTGGTTATGAGAATAAGTTGATAAGATTTCTCTCTTTCTTTGTTCAAGTAGAATTGAGATCTTGTGTTGCTATTGATGAGTTTCTAAGTTATAGTGTATTCCAATGGTTGACATGGTTATTCAAATGTACAAAATATTCATACTCTTTAGGTAAAGTTTGTTACAAATCTTCTAGATGGAATTGCAATTGTTCATTACTTAATCTAAATCATGTTCGAGTAAATTTTGTTGTCCAAAAAGATTGGACTAAGTCAAGCATGCACGTACTTAATTGTTTTATGTTTTTGCATGGGTGTTGGTCGAACTTGTGTTAAACACTACTTGTGAAGTTCATGGAAACATTTTGAGGCATGTTGGGACTCATTTAGGTCCTCATTATGAATGTGTTTGTGTCACCCTAATTCTCTTTCACCATGAGAATTCTTTGGCAATGAACTAATTTGAATTTGTAAATACAAATTGTGTATGGAAGACCTTGGAAGGGTTTCAAAGTTGAAGACAATATAAGTATGAATTGAGATGTTTGTGAGAGATATAGAGAGATGTGAGATATGTGTGTGATGCGAGTTCTAGTAGATCCTTGTGAATTTTAAAGTGTTGAGATATCTCCATATACTTGAATTCTGGATATGATTTATATGTATCCATGAATATCATATATCATGCTCCATGAGCTCTAATGTTGTAATGCGATATGAAATGTCGAGATTGAGTCCAGATAGATAACTATTGAAATGCAAGAAAATGTGAAGGAAGATATTTTTGGTTAATTCAAGATTGCTTGAAACTTGGGGTGCTCCTGCATCAAAACCACAACATTAGAATGTTCTCCTTAATAAAATGCAGAGTCTCCCACACTGATATGCCAAGCAAGGAACAAGAATCAAATATAGAGTTGAACTATGTCAGAGATAACTTTCTATTCACAACCCAAATATTCTCAAGATCTAGGATATAAATTTATGAATGATAGATGATAGAATAGTTAAGTGATTAGAGTCATATCTATTGGTGAATTATGTACTAAAATATCAATGGACTAGCTCATCACAAAAGAACATTACCAGAAGAAAACAACTTCTCGTAAACCAAGTAATCTTCCCATATAGTTGTCACTATGTTGACATCAATGAAAACATAGGAACAACCAACACAAACCATCCACACTTCATTGTAATGTTGCAAGGCTCCATATTTCCAACATGTTGGTGGTTTTTCAAGAACTAAGCAGATCTCACCAAGCATCTATGAATTTTCTAGATTCAATTCTTGAATACTTAGGAGATGATTGGCTAGCAAATGAGATGAAGATAATATGCTTCCATCCTACATGTTGGGCTCTGCAAAACCTGGGAAGGTGATCCGACAATATGTATCCCACAATATTGCTACACAATTATACCACACATTGCATAATAAATAGATACATTCTCACTGAAATGCTAAATAGATGAAATCCTTCAAGAAATTGGGAATTCCTTAAAATAATTAAACACCTAAAGCTAAGAATACCATACAATACTAAATTCAAGAAAGGAAAATCGATTAAGAGTTTGTTTATGAATGTTGTTCTCAAATTAAAAACCATAACCATAGGAAATTCACTTAGCACCTTTAGATCGGCGCCTTATCTTAGGGCAGAGAGTCAAAACATAGCAAATTGAACTACAAGGTGACATTAATTTCAAATAGCCATGATCTTTGTGAAATTGCATTGCAATTCACATATCAATACTCAGACTCTATGACTAATTATCAAATCCACTAAACATTTATATGAATTCATGCTTTAATTAAGGTATTTTAAAACTAATTCATTAAACCAAAGCTAGAATTAAAACATACATCAATGCAAAATAACAATGACAATTAATGAAATGATATTTGATTAAGTTTTCATTAATAATTCATACAAAATTTATAGCTGGAGAGAGAATATACACAAATATTTGCATTGCCATTCAAACATGCTTGGAAACCATACAATTAACAAAATCTACTTGCTCGACTCAAAACCTAAGATATATACTCAAAATCTATTTTCTCTATGTTCTCAATTTGCATTTTCAGATCTAGAATTATAAAAGAGACCTACACAAATGGCCTTGAATTTTATTTTATAAGAAAAAGGGAGCAAAACAAGCTTCAGGCTAAAATGTACACATGTCAAGTTTTCATTTGACAAACTATACCTATTATTCCATAAGGAATGGTTACAACAAACTAAAATAATATTCATCATTTAGACAAAGGATTTCTTTTATTTGGTGGAGACTCCCACACCTTCCAAAAGTAAATTTGTTGAAGTGAGTAATCTTCAAACCATTATAGCATCTTTATCCTTTTCAGAAAAATGACACAAAGTGTGCAAAAGGAGGGAAAAGGTGGATCAAAATCTAGATCAACATCCAAGTCATCAGTAATGAACATTTACTTTTCATAATTTGAAATTAGAGAAACATATCTTTTATGCATTCTAATCTCTAGGGCTAGACCTATAGTATACTCGACCATGTATATGTTTTCTTCATCCCTATACTCACAGCTCCAAATAATCAATGAGAGTCTTCTTCCACAATTCATATTATTTTTCAGAAGGTCAATTTGATCCAATAATTCCATCCATCTTCTTTCTATATGGAGCATACCTTTCCATCACTGAATTTTCTTCTTTATTAAAATTCTCCAAAAATCTAATGATGAAATACAGTTTCTCAAGAGTGATCTTCAACTTATCAATATCAACACTCTCAGATATGAGAGATGCTTGAGAAACAATAGTTGTTTCTATCTAATCTTTCCATGTTTGCAGAGTTTTTACCTCATCATATGTGTGTTGAATATCAGGTAATAATACCAAATCAACCTCATTAAACTTTGACTTCAATTCTCTTATTTTCACCTCCAAAGTAGCACCATTCCCTTGAAACATCTACTCTTTAATCTTGTTAAAGAATTTATAAGTTGGGCCAACCTTTGGATAGTTATCCTTTTGATGTGTAGCCCCAACTACCATGAGTTTCAAATTATCAACCCAGGGAATCCATCTATCCAAGATTGGGGCAGCTAATTCCTTATCTCTTTGAGATAACTTTATTTCCTGTAACATTAGAGAATAATGAATGTTGTTTACTTTACCCTGAATCCTCTTATTAAAATACTTCAAAATAGTATGAAAAATATTTGAATTATTTTCATACATTGAATCTTGAACTTAGACAAACAATCTCTTTTACTCTTCAATTTGTAGAAATAATTTCTCCTTGGTGGGCTAATTTGATGGAACTACACCTGATGTGCTTGTCTCCTCAATTGCAAGTGGCTCTTGGCCCAAGTTATATGGAATTATTACCAAAGATTGTTCTGGTGGAGGAGGATATTGAGAATGTGTTATTGGAGAATTGGATGCAACATGACTTGAGCTAGATGGGCCTTGAGTCCTGAATGTTTCCACCTGTTGCTTCCAAAATCCTAGCTCTATTTCTAATTTAACTACCCTTTGTTGGCTCTTATTGTACTCATCAACAAGCTCATTATATTTACCATTGTATAAGTCTCTCTCAATAGTGAGACTCTCCACTATTTCCTTAGTGAAATTAGCAACATTTATTGTCATATCAACTACTTCCAATGTTGGAGTATCAAAAACTCTCCTTATAATAAATTGTCCACTAAAGTTAGATGGTTCTACAACTCGTGGCTTCCTTGAACCCAAAGACAATGACCAAACAACCAAGGAATCCCATTCCTCACTAAATGTTGACCCTTTTAGTTCCACTTTGGCTTCTTCCTTAGTTTGAAACATGGTCCTTTCAGAACTCCTTATTTTGTATAGCACAACTACATCAACAATATCCCATTTAGGCAACACAATACACCACTTTTCTACACAAGTGCTCTTCCTTCGTCAATCGTGATGACTTGAAACTCCTTCCTCATTTATTTCCTTACATTTTTAAAAATAACTCCCTTAGGTAGTTCTAGATGTAAGCTCCCCACTTTTGACACATTATTTGCATATTTAGGAGCCTTACATGTCCACACAAAATCTTTGAATACTCTAGTCTCAATAAAAGAGTTATCCTCCATAAATTCCTTGCAAGCTTCCTACCTCAAATCATCTGCATTGTTCAAACCACTTATGTCAGCCTTTCCAAGTCTAAGGTTACTTTCTACATAGCTTGATCCGATCCCTCTTGGAGGAGGAGGTATTTCTTGTTGCATTTCTTCAGGTCTCTCCAAAATATCATCTTCATATGTATCAGGGTAATTAGCTAAGCCTCTTACCTTATTCTTTTGATTCTTGAGTGGCGGTTGTCTTGATGGAGATGGACCTCTTGGGGGGAATCCACACCAATTATAATAGGTGGAACCTATCTTGGAGGTGATCGAACTGGTCTCACAACAGAAGTTTCCACTGACCACTTTGATGCAGTAGGGGTTGGCAATGTTTCTTGTTTCTTTATTGTCCCCTTTTTTGAATAGATTCTAACTTTTGGTTGTGGCTAATAGGAGGGTCTCTCCTCCAATACTACTATGGGATCTTCCTAAACTACCATTTCTTTTTCTCTGCAAGTTATTGTACATTTCGCTTTCAAAATTCCGATTACATTTTCAAAATTATCCATCACATACATGTAACTTTTTTCAATTCGCCTTTAAATTTTGGGAAAGGATCATAATTGGGATCTGCCCTTTTAGCCATTTCCATCATCCTATTCAAAAAAAGATACATTTCTTTCATTTCTTCTTGCTATTGGAAATCAAATATATTACTGATAACTTATTTAGGATAATAAAAGTTATGCACAAAGGAACCACTCTCGTTCTTTTCCTTCAAAGCGACAATAAAACCCTCAAGGTCATAGTTTCTTCAACACACAGTGCTCAATCCATAAGGTGCTAGAAGCTGTCCCAAATCTTTCCATCCTCCCTTTCCCAAGACAAAATCTACAAATACTATCCATTTAGGCAAGAATGATCCCTTCCTCAATGTCCTAGGAAAGTGTACCATGTGTGCCCCTCCCAATTGTCTCATAATTTTAATGAATCCAATCCTTAATGAAACTTCTCTTGGCAATGCATATGGAATCACATTAGTGCCATAAGCTCTGAAGATTGTTGTGGTATGGTATGGAATGATATCCCCCCAATTTTGGTTCAAATTCAACTTAGACCTACTTTTTATAGGCCTCAGAAAATCGTGTATTTCCTTGGGGATCCTAGGTGGATCACGGATTAGGAACCTCCTCAATTTTCAAGAAAAAACATTACAGAATACTACATAATGAAACTTTTGATCATCTTTTTCAAGAATTTGACTCCAACAATGGACATGTAGCTCAATATCACCATCCTTCCTCTTAAATGTCATGTCTTTACCAAAAAATTTCTCTCCCTTGTATAGGAACATGTACATCAAGAGAGAATACCACCAGAACTTTACCTAATATTTTCCAAATTTTAATTTAACCAAAACCTTGTGGATGAGCTCTACCAAATATGTGGCATTGTCATAAACTACATTATAAGTTGGGTGTTGAAAATGTGCTACCATATACATGTAACTCCTTGGCACGGTGGTTAATGGATCTTCACCAATGATTGTCACAAGGAGTAAACTATTTTCTTGAAGTAATTGGAAGAATACTTCATGGGGAAAGGTTCCAATTCATCCTTACCAATCATTATATACTTCATATTCTTCCCATCCCTGTACTTGTAGTGTGTATAGGAAACATTCTTGTTTTGAACAGAACCTTAGTATTCTCATGTTCCTTCCTAAAATTATCTAGATCAATGGGGATCATTTGCTTATTTCATTCATGAAAGTGGAAAAAATTTGCAATCTCCTCTCTGCTTATCTTGATCATTTCAACACCACCAAATGCCCTGACCACTTTGGAAACGATGTCATACCTTGTAGAAATATCTTTCAATAGGTCTACATCCATGTATACATTTGGGACAACTACCTTTCCCATGTCTAATATCCAAGGGTTGCAAATATTAACCCCAAGATTTCTATTTCCAAACCTGGTTTAGAGTAACTGTCATCCAATAAAGGGAAACTCAACATCCTTGATAAAGTATTGCTTGTCCATTAACCCCTCTTTAATTCTATGACTATAGAATAAAGCTCTTCCCTCAAACTTTTTGTTGGTAGAGGGTGTTATTTGGCCAATAATGTCCTAGGAGATAGTCCTAGATGTGGTCTCAAAGTAGGAAGCTTGTACTTTGGGCGCCATTGGTAAAAGGTGGGTTTAGACTATTCTAAGGTTTCAATACTAAGAGGCTTAAGAACTAGCTTTTCAATTCAAAACCTAGGGCACAACTTGAGGGTGCAACCTCAATGATTTTGACATAAATTCACAATTTAAATGCAAATTTAAACCATAGTAAAGAAATTAAAAAAAATCACACAAACCAATTCTACTGAAAGATATAGTGAATATTCACCATAATTCAAGATAATTTGGATAAAGCACAGAGA
>VDFB02116055.1:0-10902 GCA_007258455.2 Sequoia sempervirens
TTCACCAATAAAGTTTTAAAATATCTAACTACTTCCACCTCAATCCCTTCATGATCCCTAACAGTTGAACCGTTCAGGCACACAACATTGTCAATTCTATTCTGCTTGAGTTTTGAAAAAAACTTGGTGTTTGTGTCACCCTCCTTTAGCCATATTTCCCTGGCCTTTTCCCTCCAAAATGGTTCCTCCCTGGCAAGTAGTTCCAAGTGCTTGGCATTTAATTATTTTTCTTTTTGGTATTCAATAAATGTAATTCCCACACACAACACTCTCTCATTAAGCTCCTCCAAATCATTTTCAACCTTAACTTTCTCCACAAATATGTCCTTGAAGGTGTCCTTATTCCATTGCTTGAGTTTTTCTTTGATGAAATCCAATCTACACATAAAGCAGAAACTCACTGTCCCCTTCCAACCACCATTTTTCAATGTTTTCTATTACTTTCATGTCACACCACCACATAGATTCAAATTTGAAATAACCTCTAGATGATTTCTCACTTAACCCAATCTCTAGTTGCACAGGGAAATGGTTAGAAAAAAAACTAGCAAGATGCATGAAAAACAATTGAACGTTTCACTTATCTAGCCCCCACCAATGAGAAATCTATCCAAATGATTTGAGATATTTGTGAAACCAAATATTTGATTGGTCCACATGAATGTTCCATTCTTTGGCCAATAATGTACCACAACCAGGATAATGACAAATTCATGGAAATCGTGAATCACTTTATTTTCCTTCAAAAAACCTATGCTCTTTTCCTTTAGATCTAGCATTGCGTTAAAATACCCACCTGAAACAACCATGTTTCTATTCAAATAGTTAACCCTTGTTATAATTTTTTTCCATATTAAAGCCTTATTTTCTATTCTTACCAGCCCCTACACATTGAAGAGAGGAAAAACCAGATTAGATTGCCAATGCCTCACAACACATTGTATCCAATGAGACTAGAAAGCATCCAAAGTAATGTCCACTGACCTCGTAGACCAAAGAATGACCAAACCACTAGAAGCACTAGTGGCATTCAGAAAAAAACCAAACCATTTTTTACAATATTTTATAAATTCCCCCTCCTTAACATTGCTTATTTTAGTCTCTTGAAGGATGAATATATCTACTACTAATTGATCTAGGTGACACTTTACTACGTGTTGCTTGATAGGGGCTGTTAGGACCCTGACATTCCATGTTATCATCTTCATGGCTTCCCAAGGGAGGCCCTAGATCCCTTGGTTTCTAAGAAATTTTTGATGCTGAGCAAACCCAATTCTTTCACATCCTCCTCCCTCTTTTGCTTTCTCAACTTCCTTCCCTACCCCTTCTTGGATTTACCCAAGATTTTGGCTGTAGATTGGCTAATACGCCATAGATCCATAATATCCAGCTCATCCTCATCTAATTCTTCCTCCCATGACTCTAGATCCACTAGATCATCATCTACTAGATCCACATCTGATCCACCCTGGTCAAGTCCTTTTCAAATTGCACAACTTGATCTGGAATTGGAATGCTCAAAACCATTACATCCAGTTTTGCGGGCCTACCTGGAGGAGGCATAACTTTATTTTCTTTCTCAATATTTTTGTCCTTTGTGACACCAAGACCAGAGCCAAAAGACTGTGATTGCCTAATCTGCACATCATAAGAAGGGATTCCTAGTGCCAAAATATTGTTTCCTCCATTGTTCACAAGTTCTACCACCTTCGCGGCCACCTTCCCATTATATATCATAGGGCGCTAAACCTTCTTTGTTTTTGGCTTAGACTTGCAATGAATCTCCATATGGGATCTGTTTCCACACCTCAAACAAAAGAACTTATCCTCTTTGATCTCTATAGGGACCACCTTATGACTTCCATTTACACACAACAATATTTCTTTAGGGATCTTGCACACTATGACGATCTAGATTCTCAGGAAAAGGTAGGAATCCCCTTCAATGATCTCCTCATCAAAATTGGTTAGGGTTCCCATCAATCTTCCTATTTTTTCTATACATTCATCAACCCAAAACTCTATAGGCAAATTATACAAGCAGATCCACAAGGGTTTGTAGTAGGGATCTAATTTCATAGGGTTGAAAAATTGGGAACCCACTTTTGCATGTACAATGGATGGTCCTCCATCTTCCATAGACCCCCATTCAAAATTTTGTTCTTCTCCTCTAATGAAGTAAAGATGGCAACAAAAAAACCTTTGGTAGAAATTTCACTATTGCCATTGCTTACTCATTTTCAATGAGCCATTTACGAATTGCCTCATGATTGCATCTAGGATTGATGATGCGACAAATAATGGCCAATTCACTTAGAATTTGTACATCCATCTAGGCCTCTAGTGATAAGTTGATCGCCTAGTACTCATCATGGATTTGATCACTGCAATGGTAGAATTCCTTAGCCTCATCCTGCTCACCAACCTCTGCTTCATTTTCCTTTACAAATATTTGCTCGCCACCTTTTCACTCCATTTTTTTTTCTTTCTTTCTTTTTATTGCTTGTTTTAAAAAATCTTATAAATTGGTTATTTAGGTTATAAAAAATTATAAAGGTTATAAGTGCCTTTTGTTATTATTGCTTTTCTTTTCCATTTTAGTGACTTTATTTATTATTATTGCATTTATCTTTTTATTTTTTATTTTGTTCTTTTCTTTTAATTTCTCTTTTCTTTATATTTCCTTAATGAATTTCTCTTTGTTATCTATTTTCTATAAAGATTATAATAATAAAAAATGGTTATATAGTTTTTAAGATCTTATTATTATTATTATTATTGCTTTTCTTCTTCTTTTCCTTTATAGAGATATTAGATATATTATTATTTCTTCTCTCTTTTATTTTTTATTTTGTTCTTTTCTTTATCATTGTCTCATTTCTCTAATATTTTCTAATGCATTTTATCTCCCAATCAACATTTTTTTTCTATAATTGGTTCTTAATCTTTCTCCTTTTTTCCCTTCTCGAATCCCATGCAACCTCCTCCCCTTTCTCCTCTTTTTATCTCATCTTGGTTTGCTTTCACTCATTTTGTTCCTATAGCTCTTGTTTCATCCTGATGATGGATCACCGAGTGTGATCCCAAATGTTGATGCAAATAAACTACACATAGTTAAATCTAGAAAACAACACTCTTAAACTAATTAACAATAATTAATCAACTAATGGAATTTGATGACATGAGGAATTAATTAATCAATATGGTGATGTAGGTGGAATTGACTAAGATGAGTTAATATGTACAATTATTAATAGAAAGTGATATAATTTAGGGGTCTACATTTTTTCCATCTTTGAGACAATGTTTGAAGTGGCTTGTTTCAAAGAAAAGAAAAGTAGCTCAGAAGAAATGGATTAGATGAGATGAAGTGATGACATGAATGGATAAAGAATAAGATGATATTCCCTATTCAAGTGGAGGAAATAATGAAACATTGGGTGGTGAGATGATGCCCCTTCAAGAGTTTATCCATGAAAAATTTGTATGAGTGAGCTCTCAAAAGAAAAGATTGAAAAAAAGTCAAATAAAAGATGAAAATGATGGAAGAAAATAAAGAGGAATGGAGAAATACATATAATAGTGCTGTGAGGTGAAAAATGTGATATGGTTAAATGGATGCATGATTATGGGTGATTGATTATGCATGATTAGTTGTGAATGATTTATTATGTTAACATGTGGAGATAAAACTTATTTTGAGTTATAAATGAATTTTAAACACCAAATTATATAACACCATGGTGATGATGATGTATCCAATGCATGGACTAACTCACAAGAAAATAATAGACAAGAGGATGCCCCAATACTTGCAAAGTTTTTGATGCTCTTGGTGGGTCCATAACGAGACAACCAACACACATAAAGAGGAGTTCCCATTACACTCAAGGTGTGTGACCTTGGTGGGTTTTATGAGATAAAAACTAAAAAAAATGACACAAAGAAACAACAAACCATTCCCTAATGTATATTAGTCAAAGCACATCATGATAGTTAGTGATTGTGATGACCATGAGTAGGCATAGTATGGGTTAAAATATGAGTAGAAATATCAAAAGGATAAATAAAAAGATAAAAAATATAAATCAAATATCAAAGACAAGTCAAAGATCACAAAGAGATCAAAGAAATAAAAGATCAATTATCAACTCACATATAGCATATTACCTCTTTCCAAGGTGCTAATATGATGAATGGATGAAAATTATGCCTAAATTTTGGAAGGATGCATCTTGTGAAGGCAAGTGATGGATAAAATAGAGAAAATAATGATGGAAAATGGTGTGATAATTGTGTGTTATCTAGGTTGATTTTGAGTTCTTTATTTGGCATTAAAAGTGTAATGTTTCAAGTGTGCAGTTTGTGGGTATGAAGTAGGTGTTGTATGTGAGGTTTTATCAATGAGAAATAAAAATATTTTTTATTAATGGGATGGAAAATGTATGAAACTCATGTATTACATAAGGCATTTAATCAGTAAGTTAGCCAAAGTGCATTTATCAAGATTTATTCCAAAGTAGGATGTAATTGTCCACCCACTTTGTAAAACTAGGATACAAAAATAAATATGATGTTACCCCTAATCAATTTGAAAAAAAAGTAATGGATTGATGATGATAATAACAACATTGTTTATGACAATAATAATGTAAGTATTGGGAATGATATGTCCATTGATAACATTGTTAATAGCAAGAACACTAGGATTGGGAATGATATATCCCTAATGATGTTAGTTTGAGTAAAGTGGATCAAGGGTTATAGTAAGGCTAGCAAAAAAAACCAATTTTTTTTGGATGATGTATTATATTCTTGAGAAATATTATATATTAGGAATATTGAGATTTGTATGGACTGCTATAAGTTTTATTTAGAGTGTGGGGTCCCCAACTTAAGATAAGTGGATTAGATGGGATTATATTGAGGTGGGAAATTGTTTGAGACTGATGACAAGGAAAAACCAAGGCTATGAAAATATATGAGGGTGATGAGGGAATTTATTTGATAGGATATGGGGAATGTGTGTGTGTGTGTGTGAAGGAAGAATGAGGACAAAGAATATCATAGGAAATAAATTTCTTATGACATGGGTAAAGAAGATGGGGAATTGGAAGGTATTGAGGATGGATCTCCAAGGACTATGTTGCATAGGAATAATATACCCATGCTAGATGTATTATAGTGGATCTACTAAAATTAATGTGAGAAAATATTCCAAATGGATGTAGGATGATAAAACGAAGTTTATATGTGAAAGGATAGCTAGATGGCACATGGTAGTGAAGGATGTTATAAGAGAGGGATGTGTGGAGAAAGTGAGGCATGGATTGTCTAAAGCATACTTGTATATGATGACTCTATCCTTATCAAGATCGAAAGGAGGATGGATGGAGTGAACACAATGGGATAAGGATCTACTAAGATCAGTGTGAGAAAATATTCCAAATGGATATAACATGATTAAAAAAAAGTTTATTTATGAAAGGATAGCTAAGTGGCACAAGGTAGTGAAGGATGGTGTAAGAGGGGGATGTGTGGAGAAATCGAGGCATGGATTGTCTAAAGTATGCTTGGATATGATGCCCATATCCTTATTGAGATTGAAAGGAGGATAGATGGAGTGGACATAATGTTAGAGAGATGATTGAAAGGATAGGTAGATATGATGGGAATTATGGGTGGATATAATGGATAGGTAGATAGGATGGAAGATTTACACATAACACTTATTTTCCAAGTTTTCATTATGGTACTTGCTCAAGGTGCCACAAAAAGTGGTTCTGATTGTTAGATGGATTATTTCTCTTTACTTTTCTCTTTTTCTCTTTTTTATTTAGTCACGTCTCAAAATTTTCTTACATTTAATAATGTTAAGTTATTTAAATATTTATAAAAATGAAATTTATCAGTTTTGACATTTGATGAATTTAAGATTTCAATGTCATTTGAATTATATCTATATTCATGTGATTGAATATGAAGGATGAATGTTATGATAGAGAATGGAATCTTTTTCGTTTCAAGCATTGGTTATTGGTTACTGATGAAACTCTGCAAGTGCAAGTGTGTGAATGCAAGAACATGTTGAAGACTGAGAACATGGTTGAGGTAGGAGTATTTAGTTGGATGATGATCGATAAGCATGATGGAATCTGGAATGTGCACACACCATTGAAAAATCATAACATTTACATTTAACTTGCAATTTGGTAGTTATCACCTTGCTTGTGTGAAATGTATAAATGATTTTATAGATAAAATTATGGAAATGAATTCATTAGAGAATTTTCTCTACCTTGTTTATTCGATGCTAATTTCATTTATAAAAAAATGACGGTGTTGGAAATACATATTATAGTGGTAAATTGTTCTCCTTTATTTGAAATGTCAAATATAATTATTTATGTGAAATTTAGAAAATGTGAATGGATAACACATGAGAAACAATTTAATCAATTATATGGGAAAATAATAACACCTTTAACACCATGAAATCTGACGAAAACCCATATTGGAAAGAGAATTTATGATCAAAGCATGGAGTGGGTGGCTAAGTATAAGGAGGATGTGAGAGTAAATACCACCTCCAATTTTAGTAATGTAGGAATCCTTGGTTAGAGGTGGGAAATCTTGAAGAAAAGGAAAAGGATTTTTAGCAAAAATTAGGGAGGAGGTTTGGGTAGACCATGAATGAAGGAGTGAACCTAGGTAGAGGTGTTGTTTCTATTTCAAACAAAGCAAAAATCACTGTTTACTTGCAACAAAAGGAGGTAATTCAAGGTCTTAATTTGGTTTAAATGTTGTTTCCTTTTCTACAAAAAAGGATGGATTTTCTTACTCTTACATCGACCATAATTGATAGAGTAACAAATGTTTAGTTCTTGTCTTCTCTTATGTCTATGCATTCAGTTCCTTTAATCACTAAAAACCCTTGTGTTTGAACCTATTTTATGTGTAAGTCAAACCAAGTGCTTCCATTATTCACTGTGTGAGGTGGGAAAAACCACCATTCATTTGCTATGTTTCAATGTAGCCATGGTACAGTTCGATCCAGTCAAACTCATTCTTTCCCATAGCTGAGTCTTAGTTTGCATGCTACCTCTCTATGGGTGGCCATTATCATATATTCTTGATTTTGCTAACAAGTCCTACCCATTGTAAGAATCCTTTATGTTTGGAAAAAACCTCAAGTGGGGTGATGAATCCTTAATGGCATTGAACAAAGTTGCATGTTGGGTTAAAGAAGGTACAATGATTCAAATTCTCTTTTTTCTTGCAAGCAGAGTGTTATATGCTTGTAAAATCACCAAATATGGTGATGACTTTCCTTTTTGAAATAAAACTAGTCGAATAAATTCCTTTCATTCTGTCTAAATGTTTGAATGTGAAATGTTAGTGTATACACCTAAAAATGGTTGGAGAAATCTGATTAATTAAATACGACTTATTTAATTAATTAATCCTTAAAATCCTCTACTATTAAATAAATAGGAAATATTTATTTAAATAGTTCATCATAATTCTTCAATCTTGATTCAATTATTTTCATCTTATTTAAATAAACAAATTTTATTTAAATATCATATTCAAATTCATCTACTATTAAATAAATTAAATACTTATTTAAATAGTTCACATTCTAAATTCTCCTATTTCTTCAATTTTAATTAAATAAACAACTTTATAGTTGGCATTATTTAATTATTACATCATATTCAATCTTAATTAAATAAATAAAGCTTTATACTTTATTGTTTAATTATCATACTTCTTCTATTTAATTTAATAAAACAAACTTCTATAGTTTATTTAATTAAATTATTTATCTCCCTTTTTGCTAATTTAAATAAATCAAAAATATTTAAATAAAGGCATAAATCAAATCCCTCTATTCACTCACCAATAAAATTAGATTAACTGGCATTCACGGGAAAAGCCTCGGGGACAAACCTACAGGGAATCCTCTCAATCTTCTTCCTCAAATCTTTCCTCTCATCTTGCCTGGTGTTTTCATGGGGAGGAACAATCCCCATGATCAGCTCCACCTTCTCATCTCTTACCATTCAAATCTCCAGATTGAATCTCAGCCTCTGTTGTGTTACCCCTGTGCAAAACTGTTGCTAGAAATCTATATATACAGCCTTTTGAAGCATGAAAAGGGTCCCAAGAATTGTCATCTTCTATGCAAACTTACTCTGCATAATTTAGAACTCAAGCATCTTAAGCATTAGCGTTGTCATTAGCATCAATTATCATTTAGCATATTAGCATAGCATCATAGCATCAGTAGATTTAGAATCATGGTAGCACCATTAGTTTTTACTATAGCTTCCATTTAGCAGGTTTCATGTCAGGATAGTTTACGATAGCTCCATATCATCCAGGAATCATTAGTAATCATCACAATCACAACATTTAGCATCATTTCGTTCTCTGAATAGACATTTTAATAGTCACAAGATTTTGACAACTGAGAGTCATGGACTCATAAATCTTGGAGATAGGAGACAATGAGACTTTCAGACTTTTTTCGCTTTTAAATTAGTTTAATTCATATTTAATCTCGATACAATGTTTCATTAAGAGGTGTACTTAATTGTATTTAGTTTACATTTTCCACACTTACATTCTAGTGCCCACCGTGGGGCCTAACCCCATATTTTAACATTTTTTTTTGAAAAGTGTTCATACAAGATGTGTGTGTTTCTTTAGCACGATCGAGGGTTTCTCAGAAGGCTTCTACCAAAGTTTTAGCCTTTATGACGGAACAATAGTGCTTCTACACTCTATTTTAGCACTTCCGTTCAATACTATTTTAGCTCCACCAAGTTTTCTTAGTCACAAATTCTACAACGCTCGCCAAATTATACCGACTCCCATTTAGCTTTGACAGTCAATCTTAAAATGACCATATCTTGGTCATATGGAGGTCTTTTTTGAAACTTGTTTTTTTGAAATGGGGTAGAATTGCATAAGATATGCAATGGTGTAGGTATTTCGCACTTTTTGTAGAGTTAAAATTTTTCAATTTTACATTTAAAGTCAAATCACATTGTAACTTGGTCTATGTTTTAGGGTTTTTATGCTTAATCATTCATCTAACCCTTATATCTTCTTGTTTCTTGATCTCATCTAACATTTTTGAGCATTTATTGTAGGTTTTAAGAAGAACATGGAGCATTGAAGTGAAAGAAAGCATTTGATATCCATTGTAATAGTGTTTTCAAACACTCATGGGAAAATAACCCATCATATGTTATTTTTCATTCATGCTTTAGGACCAAATAACATTACTTTGGGCTTAAAATTAACCATCTACACACGCTTTGTCAAAGTTGGTTAAAAATAACATTAGAAACTCCAGCCATCGTGGTTAGATAATCTTCCGTGACATCCTCGGAGCATACCATCTCACCAATAGGAAGATGAAAGGTGTTGTGCTCGCTATGCCACCTCTTGGCTAGTGTTGTCAACAAACCTCGATTAATCCTAATATGGGGCATATATAGAAGAGGATACAATCCACAACATATGATAATAGTCGTCTCAGGCTGTGCCAACCATGGTATAAGATCAAATGTCCAAGGGAAACCCTCTCAAACCTGGAGGTTCCCCAATCGCTCCTATTATCATAACAAGATCAAAGTCAATAAATTCATGTCAATCATCAAATAACATCAACATACCATATCAAATAAAATCAACTCTTGGTGAGAATTTTGATCAAATATCATGAGAAAACATCATTGAACCTCGCCTATCATGAGGTCAATCATCAATACATCAAATCAACCTTGCCTATCATGAGGTCAATCATCAATGCATCAAATCAACCTCGCTTATCATGAGGTATGTCAATCATAATTATTTCTCACCTATCATGAGGATAGTTATCATCAAAACAAACATCATACCTCACCTATCATGAGGCCAAAAAATCATGTATTTGATTAGACAAATCATTCATATCAAACCAGCAACTGATAAGATCAAAAATCAACAAAATCAAGGAAAAATTGACAAAAATTACATCATTTTGATTTGAATGTGCTAAAAAAGGCATTCAAAGCATTAAAAAAATGACATACGCCATTTCATCAGATAAAAGAGCTATTACAAACAAACAAAGCACCATTTTATCAAAAGCGCCATTCTATTTGGTCAAAGAGCTAAAACTTTGAATGCACTAAAATAGGAAGCCTAAGCGCTACAAAATCTAACCAAAGCACTAAAGTTCTGAAAGCGCTAATGTATCTTACAGAAGTGCTACAACGGCTATCCTAAGCGCTAAAATTTACAAAGCGCTAATCTAACCTATTAACGCACTAAAACAGAACTCCTAAGCGCTAAAATTATAAAAGTGCTACAACGGAACTTAAAAGCGCTACAACAAAACTAAAAAGCACTACAACGGATTTTAAAAGTGCTAAAAGGAGGTAAAAATCAAAAATCCAAAAATACACAAAAAAAAATTAGGAAAATGCACGAAAACCAAGGAAAAAATAGACATACCGAAGGTCCGAACATGTCCGGCCACTGACATCATCGAACATGCTCGAAACAGTGGGTGTGATATGGAATCGGCATCTCGCTCCAAGTGGCACAAAAATCTCTCACCAAATTTTCAAAAGTCACAATGTACAAATGAAGTTGAAAAGGACCTTTTTAACCTTTTTAGGTTATTTGAAAAGGGATTTTTATGGGATTGAATTAATTTTTAAAAGGGGAGATTAATTGAAATTCATCCAGGGCCACTTTCTTCATCAATTATTGGGAGATAAATTACTTTATCATCAAATCTTTATTGAATCTACATCAAATCATCAAAAAATTGTAAAAATTTGAAAAAATTCAAAAAATTCAAAAAAAATCAAAAATTCATTAATTTATCTCCGAGGG
>VDFB02116056.1:0-22449 GCA_007258455.2 Sequoia sempervirens
TCTTATCTATTTGATCTTTGTATTATGGTTATTTTTTAAGCTTGAATGCATGCTTTTCTCTCATGGGGTTATGTAAGAAATGGATTAAATATTTTGGGTATTATGCTTTGTTTCCTAAAAAATAGTACGAAAGTTTTATTCATAGTTTTGGGAGGTGTGAGCTCCCAAGTTTGTATAACCCTTGTTTAAGTAGATATAGTGCAAAGATGAATCTATGGAAATGTAGGAAAGGTTTGAGACATTTCAAGGTATGAGACACATGTGCAAATTGTTGTTTTGTAGATTTAGGTTTTGGGGTTCCTAGATTTTTTGGGTTTATTACATATTTATGGTTTGAAAATTGTTTAGTCAAAATGGTTTCTAGGATGTGCCTCATATGAGGTTTTTATAGGGGAAGTTTTACACATGACATCTTGAGACAAAATGGACCTCTCCATTGGATCTAGGATGACCAAGAAATAAATATTGATATAAATTTTTCCTCTTTTGGCTATTGTGAAAAATGCAAATTTTTACCACCACAACCTTGTACAATTATACAATTTTTTTTTTAACAAATGAGGGGTAAAAATTTATTCAAACTAGAACAATGAAGTACAAAGCAAGGGAATTACACAACCTTGTCAATCTCCACTAAGTGGTCCAACTTTTGAGACAACTCCGGGGGTAATTGACCCCTATCTACAATGTTCCAATTCGGAAAATGATTAGAGGCCCATTTGGCCAAATAATCCGCAACTACGTTCCATTCTCTAGGAATGTGATAGAAAGTAATAGATTCCAAGGAAGCACACATATTAAGAATCTATTTTATAATCAAAGCTAAATTCCAACTGACATCTTCTAATTGCTGCCTATTCAACAAAGTCACCACCACTTGAGAATTATATTCACAAATGATCCTTCTCCACCCAAGAGCGCAACCATGTTCCACTGCATATAAAATGGCAATAGCCTCCATCAAATTGTTAGTATGTAGACCCTTATAAATAGAAAAGATAAACTCAACAGTCCCAAAAATATTATGTCCAACACCTCCAATACCGGTGTGACTAGGATTTCCCCGAGAAGAACCATTCATGTTGATTTTCAACACACCCTGAGGAGGAGGACACCAACGCTCCTCCCTATTTATCTTCTGAAGAAGATGTCTACATCTATTTCTCATGATCTGAACAACACCTTGCACAACACCCCTATGAAGAGGAAGATTGAGATGAGTGCTATGAGCAACATCCCCTGCATCCACACCCTTAGCCAAGTCACACTTAGCCAGAAACTTTTCTTTAAAATAATGAAGAATTTTCCACCACAAGTTTTGAACAACCAGCTTCACATCTTGAAAAATCCTATGATTCCTCTCCAACCAAATATGCCAAATAATAAAGGTCAGCCCAAGAGCCCAAATAACTTGAAGGAAAGAAGTCTTAGCAAGGGATTTTCCCCACCAAGCAAAGAAATCAGCCAAAGAGGAAACATGCCAACACACCTGGTTCCACACACCCCACCAGAAGTGCCATATCTCCCTAGAAAAGGAACATTTTAAGAAGAGATGAGAGACACTCTCCTCACTATTACAACATAAGACACACATCAAGGGACCCTAGATCCCTCACTTGCACAAATTATCCCAAGTGAGACACTGATTATGAACCACCAACCACATAAAAAAATTACACTTGGGCCAAGAAAATTTGTTCCACACATGTTTCCACCAAGGAACCTTAGTATCCCCAAACTTATGCCTAACCAACTCACCATAATCCATTGAAACAAATTACTTACTAGAAAAATCACCGTTGCTCCAAGCCAAGACATCCTGCCCCACCAAGGTGTTGCATTCACATAAGGCTACAATCTGAGCCAACTCTTACCTATCCTCCTTTGATCCTCCTAGTGGCCAATTAGAGGAGTGCTTCCATCTAATTAGACTAGCAACCAACCCAAGATTTTGAACAGTCTTATAATGCTCAATCATATTCCAACCCACAATAGTAAAATGATCACAAAGTGGCTGGAGGTGAGGATAAGTAGAAAGGAGAGGGGTATGACCATCCCAAGAATCCCAACAAAAAAGAGCATGAAAACTTGAATGGTAGATCCAAAAAAGACTATTCTTAATCAACTAAGCCCTTATTTTCAGAGTATGCCAAATCATAGATCCCCTTCCCTCTAAAGGGAGTGAGGAACATCAAAAGTGTTAACACCATTAAGATACTTATGGGAGACAATACAAGCCCAAAGCTAATGTTGACTAGTACACCATCGTTAGTATAACTTGGTTGCGAGAGTTTTCCCATTCAAAATAGCAGATTGTAAGTTGAGGCCCCCTCCTTCTGTGGCCTGCACACAATTTCCCACTTAAAAAGACTAAACTTAGTCGTTTTCAAGTTACCACTCCAAGGAAATTTTCAAGAGAGAGCATCAAATTCCCCAAGGAAATATAAAGGAGCAGTATACACAAAACACATGTAAATAGGGAGGGCTTAGATAACTGAATTCAAAAGAGACACTCTTGCGACAGTAGATAACCAACGATGAGTCCAATGAGTGACCTTACTATGCAACTTATCAATAAAATTATGCCAGGAAGACCTGGGATGCCTACCAACAACAAGAGGAATACCCAGATAGACAAAGGGAAGAGACCCAATCTAAAACCTCAAAATATTTGCAATTTTTCATTGAATAGCTTCAAGAGTATTAAAAAAATAGATAGACAACTTGTGCTCATTGAATTTCTAACCTGAAGCAGCAAGGTAAATATCCAAAGCCTACCAAAAAAAAATAGCTTCCCAAAGACAAACCCTCCCCATAAGAGCAATGCCATCAACAAACTGAAGATGAGAAAGCTGTGGAAGCCCATTACCCCAACACCAATTGTGAATCATACCCTAGGAAACCCAAGACTTAAGAAATCTTCCCAAACCCTTAGCCATAATAATAAATAGATAAGAAGAGAGAGGATCTCCTTCACGGAGGCCCTTGGAAGCCCCAAAAAGCTTAGAAGGTTCCCCATTCATAATAACCAAGAAAGAGGAAGAGGTAACATAGCTCATAGTCCAACTAACCCAGTCTAGACTAAAACCAAAGCCTAAGAGAATTCTCCAAAAAAAATTCCACTTAACTCTATCATAAGCTTTGGCCATGTACAACTTGATGAACATAGATTTCTCCCTAGAAGTCACCATATGTAGAGTGAATGACTTCAGAAGCAACCACCACCCCATCCAAGATTTGTCTGCCAGCCACAAAACCCAATTGCTCCTTAGAGATCACTTACGAGACACACACCTTGAGCTGCTCTATAATCAATTTAGTAATAATCTTGTACACCACATTACAAAGAGCAATAGGTCTAAGAATTCAAGCTAAGCAACACCTTCCTTTTTAGGAATGAGAACTAGGAAAATAGAATTCAAGGCACAGAGAATTCGTTTATTGTGAAGAGATTCCCTGGAAAACTCTAATAAATTCAAACTTATAATATCCAACAATTCCTGAAAATATTCAATAGGAAAACCATCCAGACGTGGAGCTTTACCCTTATTCATCCCAAAAACAATTTCTTTGAATTCAGACAAAGAAATCAGATGGATAAGAAAATCATTCATCTCATTGGTGATGAGGGAGGGAATGCAATCAAGGATCAATTCTCTTCATCTTCTATTGGAGTTGAATCTTCACAAAAAAAAAGCAGAATAAAACTATCTAGCTACACGAGACAAAGCTTACAGAGAATAAATGTGGGGCCCTTTCAAATTAACCAGAGAGGAAATAAAACTCCTATTACAATGAGCCTGCACAAAATTATGGAAGAAAGAAGTATTCATATCCCCTTACCAAAGCCAATCAATCCGAGCCTTTTGTTTCCAGAAAATATCCTCATGGAGCTCCCACTCCTCCACTACTCTTATAGCCTAGGATTCAACTCTACCTAAAGCATCCAAGAAACTAGAGTCTTGAATTTGGTGAGTAATCTCATCAAGACGCACCTGAGATTTCCTCTTCATAGCTTTTAGGTTGCCAAAACACAACCTATTCCATCTCTTAAGGTGATATTTGACATATTGAAGTTTCTTAACAAAGGTGTACATAGATGTACCCTAAGTAGGGCCTCCATCACACCACCATTGGGCCATTAAATAATGCAGGGAAGTATCTCAAATCCACATAAGTTGAAACTTAAAAGGAGGATTCTTGGGAACTGTAAAAAAGGTTGCTAAAAATTTAATTGGCCAATGATCATAACCCCTCAAATCAAGAATCCCATAACTAGTAACCAATCTACCCCCATCCAAAAATAGGAGACAAGAAATCTATCCAACCTTTCAGAAATAGCTTCATCTCCACTCTGTCTATTATTCCAAGTGAAGACCCCATTAGAAGGATTAACATCAATTAAGGCTAGAGAATCCACAGTCTCTTGAAAAAGATCAGAATCATCTCCACTCTGTCTATTATTCCAAGTGAAGACCCCATTAGAAGGCTTAACATCAATTAAGGCTAGAGAATCCACAGTCTCTTGAAAAAGATTAGAAGTAGGCCCAAGTCGAGGCAACCCACCTCATTTCTCCTCCAAACTCAACATATAATTGAAATCACCAACTAAGACCCAAGGAACATAAGGAGCACAAGATTTAACATACCTTATATGAGCCCAAAGCCAAAATTTTCTACGAATATCAATCAAAGCATAAACATTAGAAACTAGAATAGTTTCACCCATTTTCAAATAGGAGGCAACCATGGAGATAGTAGAATGACTAGAAATCCACCAAAGGGGAGCAATATTTCTTGGATACCAAAAAAGAGCCAAACCCCTAGAGCTCCCTTGAGAACCAATGCACTGACAAAGACCAAAACACCATATACGAGAAGCACACTGAAGCATGAAATCAATTGAAAGTTTAGTCTCTTGAACACAAAAATGTCTGGAGAATGGACCATAACCATATCATGAATAGCCTTTTGATGGGAGGCGCTATTCAACCCCCTTACATCCTAGGAGAGAATAATCATGGAGGAGATTTGGAAAAGTGGGAATCAATGGGCTTAACAGACCCAGATTCCACCAACAAATCTCCAATGAGTTTAAGTTTCTCAAGATCCTTCTTACAACCACTTTTAGAAGAGAACTCAAACAATCCCTTCATAAGGGTGCATTGTTGCACCCCCAAGGCTAGAGAAGACCCCTTTCTCTTGTCAGAAGCTAGCCCCTCCTTAGCCAAATCTATTAAAAAAAATCATCATCATCCTGCATAGGACCATAGGGAGACACCAAATGATCTTGCACACCCTATGAGAAATGAAGATCATGATCGGACCCCTATCCCTACACCACATCACACCCCATACATGTAGCTCCAAAAGGCACATCTACCTAAATTCCTTCCTCCAATGCTAAAGGGTCCAACACCTCAAACTAATTAAATCCCTCTTTAGTTTGGATGTCCCTGAAAGATCTCTTTTGACCCTATCCCTTAGCCCAAGGCTTTACTGGTACAAAGCCATCCTTATCCAATTCACCCTCCATCATGGGAGACTTCCCTTTGTCCTCCTTAATCACTTTTGGTGTTGAATACGAAGGGGAATCATTAGAAAGAGGAGCTTTATTAACCCTAAGAAATTGCCTTTGAAGATGTCCATACTCATGATAGATATAACAATGAAAAGGAAGAGATTCATAATCAAGCGGTTGAACCCAAGACAAAGACCCAAGACAAATTTCTAGAGAATTTGACAAGGGATTATTCAAATCTATCTACACACAAATATGAGCAAAAGAAATACCTTTTTATTAAGGGTTTTTTGAGCAACTGCAACATGCTTACCATGAAGAGCAGCAATCTGTTGTAAAATACCTTCTCTCCAAAACTCTAGGGGAAGTTGTGGTAGTTAGACCCAGATAGGAACCCTTGACAACAATTCTTCAGCCGCATTAAAACCCATATGCCAAGGTTTAATAAACAAGCCAACATGATTATAAAAGTAGGGTCCTCCCTCAAAAACTCGATTCCTATCAGCCATATTGGAAAAAACCATGAAAAAATAACTATTTGCAGCCACCATAAGCTCCATGTCTCCCTCAACCTGCCAGGTACACCTGATCCAAGCTTCCAAAGCTGATAGAGGAATATGAATCCCAAAAAATTTGTAGATTAGAGCATATCTGCTCCAATAAGAAACATCATCAACAATCAAATCAAGAGAAATGACCAAAACTGGACGAGCTTGGCTTCTGGGCAAACATACATTCATTTTCTTCAATTTAGCACCCTCCCCCACATAAAATGACTCTTACTACTGACCTTTCATACCTGAAGATGAGCCATTGAGAGGCACACCACCTCCAGCCACCACCAAACTGTTAGAAACTTGTTGTTCTTCCACAATCCCATCAACCCACACACCAACCAAAGGAAAATCAGGAAACAAAAGACCCCCTTGTATTTAGCAAAAGACCCCCCACACCCAACGCCAAAACCCACCATTGAACAACTTTGATAAGTCACATGCATGAAGATATATGACCATGAAGCTACAGCCTCACAAGTCGTGGGCTACCAAGCCCACACTGCACCCATCGTTGCTCTACATTGTTCCAAAATCCCGCCAAATTTGAAGCCTTATTGGTTTTGTATTTTTATTTACTTTTTCCATCTTTCAATTGTACAACTTTACTGCAAAATAAAAAATAAAATAAAATCCTACAAAAATGAAATTAGTTAAAAAATTATTAAAAATAAGATAAAAGAAAAAATTGGGGGGGGGGGGGGGTTTGTAGACCCTTGTACCTACATTGTAGGCATGTTAGTTGAGCACTAATAGTGCTAAAGGGGTATTATCATGGTAGGCTATATCGATGATTTTTGGCCACTGCTACTAGCACTCGGTCGACATGCCTTTGGCCCCCAATCCCAAGTGCTAGTCAGCTAGCACCTATGCCTTTCCCTCACAAACTTTTTTAAAAATTTAAAAATAAAACAAATCAAAAATGTTTTTAAGTTTTTCACCCTTGAGCAGCTCATGTACCACCTTTGAGCACCATTACCACCCAACACCGCCCATCTTCCACCACTAACATCAACATTTTTATGAAATATATAACCTAATTTTGCCCTCTAAAGCCTAAAGGAGCAGTTTTCTTCAAGGGGCATACCTTTCATCCACTATGTTAGATTTTTCAATTCCAATAGTCGCTAAAAAAATATTTTCAAGTGCTATATATTGGTACAGGTTTGGTTTTTTTATTTTTTGATTTTCATCATTTTTTAGGACCATGAAGTCAAATATTTCTCTAGAACATGATTTTGATCATAATTTTGACATACATAATCATATTTTTTTATTTCAAATAGGAATTGGAGAGATTTTATAGTATACTACATAATATATCATTTAGATTTTTAGTTTGGTGTATAGAGAGAGTTTGGTACATGTTTGATCACATGTGGAGGCTTGATATTTGAGGTGTGTTTCTATGAGCATCTAGACAAGTCCAGAGGAAAATCTTGATGGAGTGCATGTTATGAGAGAAACATCATGATATAGCATATTTTTAGATTTGGTACTTCCTATTACAAGTTTTTAGGTGTTTTCAAAATTTGGACTTTGATGGTGATAGGTACACAACTTGTATTTTGGTTTAAGGACATGTATTGGCATGCATGGAGACTAGGATTCTTATTTTGGTGAAAGTTGAGTACAAGTACAATGATGGTGTGTAATGCCCCATCTTAATAACCAATGAATGTTGTAGTTGTGTGTATTGGTGTAATCATTTTTTTTTTAAAGTTTAATTATTAAGTTAACTAGTTGCATACATTCATTAAGCTATACGACGTTACACTACTTTGAGTTCTCCATAAGTGACTTAAGTATTTCGCATTGCACATATTAATTAACATTAACATAAACATCAAAGATAAACATTGCATAACATTGGATTCCATTCAAGATAATATAAGATACAAATTTGTTTCATTCATTGCATTTGATAAGATATACAATACTCATCCATCTGATGAGGTAGTTCAATAATGATTACAATTACAAGAATTCACCTCACAACATTTGAGGGATGTTTTACAATACAAATTTACAAAATTACAATGAAGAAGTATTCATAAGTTCCAAATGCGAGCTCTCCATCATGAAGCTCTCGATACTATGATCACAAACTGGGGACCCAACGGAGCAAGGTGCACGTTCCACCCAACCATGTGGTACCCGTAGGTCCACCCCCCGTGCTAGGAGATAGTAATAAGGTTACCTAGACCTAATCTATTAACCCTAGACATAAGTACATAACAAACTAATGGTTACATTGCTTCCAAATTTTGACAATTGATTATATCACAAACAAAAAGGTAACTGTTACTTTAGGTGGAGTGTCATCACAACATTGCAAAGGTTACCCTGGTGTTTCTTCCTAGGTTCTGGCCCCCAACATGGGTTACCCTGGTAACCTCTTACGAAACCCGACCCCTATTGCATACTATTGTGGAATCGAATGTCTTTTGAAGAAACAAGACATCGATTTTCCATTCCAGGCCTTCTCATCTTATACTCAAGACTGAAGTAGCTCAAGAGTCATAAGCGAGGCATAACATCTTATTAAGGATTTTAAATATATCTACTGTGTTCTTAGTTGTCACTGGATTACTAACTCTTTGTAAGTTACCCTGACACCACTTTGTGTGTCGGCCCTTACAAAAAGCCACTCCCCTATACATAACATGGATTTCTAAGTTTTCTATCTAGGGTAAACAAAGTGCAGAATGAGATCAACATATAATACCAGAAATACCACAATAAATGTCACAATTTCATTCACCCAAATCCAGTGCACTACCCTAATTTGTTCATACATATGAAACCATGGTAAAATTTTATTTCCAAAGAAATGCCCACATCTGGAAGACTTAATAACACATAAAAATCCCCATTTGCCCAACAGAAGAAAACACGATTTTAAAGTAGCAAATAAGGTATTATAAACGTCTAATTTTCAGATTTACTAAATCCAGTCATTCAAGGAATTAACATAAAACTATAGCAATTAAAATAGTAACTCTTTTCTCAAATGACTAAAGAAAATTACTTTGAATAAATTCTATTTATAACTTCCTCAACTTCACATAGAAACGAAAACTAAAATTCTTTTTTAAGTAAAAGAAATATTTTATATATATATATAATTTAATTTAATATATATACATATATACATACATATATATATAATATTAAATATATATATATATATTATTTACTAATTTTTGAATTAAATAAAAACTGATTTAAATAATCGATATATAAAAAGTTTCATATTATCAAAACCCAACTTAATAAACCGAACCATATAAAAATTCACGTTTGTCTTTTTAAAAGAAGGGTAAACCCTGGTAAGGCTTTGGTCGCAGCCGCAGCCTTACAATGGGGAGGACGCAGCCTTGCCAGGCTGTGCCGAGCACCATAAACTGTGGGGAGGGTTTTGGCCCTCCCTAATGTAATTTTATTTATTTTTTAAATCAATTCAAAATTTCCGTACAGAAGGAAATGAAAACGGCGAATTTAAATTTTCTAAAATTAAATCAACATTAAAATAATTTGCCTGTACAATACGATGATTCAACAAAATTTAAATAAAATACTATCACAATCGAATTTATATATGAAGAATATTAAATTCATACAAGGATCTAATTGAAGAAATAAAATAAATTTTCTCAGGGTTTTGCAGTGGGGAAATTTGGGGAAATTTTACAAACTTCTTCAGGGTTTCACAGAATACACACACAGTATTTTTAATTCCAATCCAATTTTTTCCCAGAGGATGTCAATTTCCTAAAACAATTAAATTCTCTTCACAAAATAAAATACTTTCAGAGAGTTTTCTACAGAAGCTTTCTGAAGCCATTAAAATTTCACACAACAAAATCTAAATTCTTTTCACAAACTTTTCATTTAAAACACAATAAAATATAGTAAACAGTCTTTGTGCGTGGAAAATAGAGATTTAAATTAAACTAATTTTCTTTTTCACAGGCTTTCCTTTTCAAAAACAAATAAAATAAATTACGAGAAGATTACCTATTTTTCTGTGCTTTGAAAATTGACTGGTGAGGATTTTGCCTATAGCTTCCACAATACTTCCCGAGAACCAAAGCCCAAATAGCAACCAGAGCTTCCACAAAACTTCCCGAGAACGAAAGCCCAAATAGCATATACAAAATTTTTTAACAGAGCACCAAATAATTTCCCGTGAATGAAAAATCGTAAAAACTTCTGAGATTTCCAAATCCAATATTACCTCCGTAAACAATTTTTCCCAACAATCATCAATTAATACACTGACACACATGTCGAGAAGTGGTTGCAAAATATCTACCCACCACTTCTCGACAATCTTCCAATTTCAAATTTGCATGTAATTAATTATTTTATTTTAAATTTAAAAATCAATTTCAATTGAATGCATTTTATTTTTATTTAAATTTAAAAAATAAAATTCAAATAGCATTCATTTATTTTATTTAATTTAAATATACAATTTCCACAATTTATTTAATTTTCAAATATTAAATCTATTTACACACAATTTTTTTTAAAACAATTTAATTTAATTTATTTATTTATTTAATTAAATAATTTAATCCTTTTAGATCAAACCATTTAACCAAATAAGCTAATTAATTAATTAAATAACAAACACTAATTTCTTCAACATTTATAAATTAATTTAAATAACAGTAAATAAAATATAATAAACTATTATTTTAAAATTGACATTTCTCCTTTCAACAAATTTATCCAAACAGAAAATACAAGACAACCTAGACCCAGACTGAAACTGACAATGTACTAAGACCGGGATTATAGATTAGACTAGGGTAAACCAAACTACTATCTCCCGATCAAAATTTCCGTTGAGTCTTGACACACTCAGATCTGAGTACCCAGGTGGAGTCGGTGTCATGTACCTACAATTCCTGCAACCAAGCAAATAACATGCATATATTTATATATATAAAGCATTAAACAGACACACTGTGCAGAGAAAATCATGGATATCGCAGGGCACTCGCAGGCGAGTGATGCGATTCCGTTCTCCACACCAATACACTTCACATCAGACTGACGAAATAAATTAACAGTTAGTCCATCATAAACACGTACATAGCAATAATCATCTGAAAGTAAACATCTACATTATCTCAAAGCATAACATGAATCAAATATCGCAATATAATGTATCATCATGTCACAGAATAAATCCACTATCACTCAAAACTAGCGATCAAAATATCCAAACAAAGCATCATAGTCTAACAGTGTGAAAACATAACAACAGAAAGCATAGGCATAAACGGAGGGGTACTACATCCTCCCCCCTAGGATCAGGCTTGCTCCTGAAAGCCTGCGAACAGATAGGGATAAAGTTCCCTCATGCGTGTCACATCCTCCCAAGTAGCAAAAGCCTCATGGCTAGGATCCCATTGGACCCTCACCTAATCAACGTCTTGACCCTTAAGACCAAGCGTCTGGTGCTGTAGAATGGCCATGGGCTCCAAAGCTAGCTTCCCGTCCTCTACCTGTAACACATTCCAATCAAGTACATGAGATATGTCGGGATGATAAGGTCTAAGAACTGATACATGAAAAAAATCATGAATACGAGACAAACTGGGTGGTAAGGCGAGTCGATATGCCACATAACCAATTCTCTCTAAGATCTCAAATGGCCCAACGAAACGAGGCGCAAGCTTAGAGCCTTTTCCATAACGGATTGGACTCTTTAGCGGTCGCACTCGAAGAAACACTCTATCATCAACAGTAAACTGTCGGTCTATCCTATGCGCATCAGCATATTTCTTTTGCCTATCCTGAGCTGCTATCAAATGCTCTCTAATACAGTCAACCTGTAGCTCCATGTCACGAATGATCTATTTAGGATCTAGGACTAAATGCTTACAGAATGCGTAACGTAAAAGATCAATTATTACAACGCTTAACATAAATGATTACATAATTAAATGCTCAAATGAATAAATGAACATAACATAACATAAATGCCAAGATAATGAACTGAACAAAAAGAGAGAAGAAATAGAGAGATGAAACCACAATTGATAACGGAGTTCGTCCCTAAGGACTACGTCTCCGGGCCCCTCTCCAACGGAGTGACCGATCTGATTATACTCCAAAACAGTTACAATTGAGATAGCATCATCCCCTTCAAGCACATCGTTAGTACAACATAACTTCGACGTACAGGAACAATTACAATCATCTCCCGAGCATTCTCTCGTTCTCCACTTGGACTTGGGAAAAACCCATTTCTACCCCTCTTTTTATACAAGAAATTTGCCTAATTAGGCCTAACCACCAAAATAAATGCATATCTTCCTGATCAGCTTGTATAACTCCTCTGGTATCCCCATTTGGCTTCTGGTTCAGGTTGTTAGGGGTAGTTTTGATTGTTTGTGGCTTAAAAAGCCATTTGGTTAAGGTTCGGTCTATATTCTTATAACAAAACTAAACAAACTCCCATATATAATCGAGAGTATGCCGTGGCGTGCCGGTGGATAGATATTTTGTTAACTGCGTGGTCGGCGGTTCCAACCCCGCTGGCCACGCCTTATACCCGAATCCACTGATTTTAAACAATAAGAACAAATGCGTCTACACATATACTTGGCGCCTATGTTTGGTATAACGGCCAACGCCCCGGTTGTTTCGGCCGAGGTTGCGGGGTTGAGCCCGTGGCAACCATTTTTGTTGAAACAAACAAAACAACTCCGCGGATAAGCAGAAGGCTGAGAAAGATGCCACGTGTCACGCCATTATTGGCCCAAACATGCCGATGTGTCCACAGACACGAATTACCGTACACAGACTGTCGGCCACGTGTCACAGTGCTATTCGCTGAGGTTGTCGACGTGTCATGCTGACTGGGACGATGACGTGGACTCCGTACCGCTGACTGGATGCCACGTCACTGGTACGGACGGACACATGTCAATAGATAATTGGTCTGAACAGCTGAGTCACTTGCCACGTGTCGGGTCAGAATTTTCCAATATGTAATCCGTACAGTACGGGCTGCCACGCCAGCATGATGACGTCATCATTTGTACCCTCTAGTTGACTGAAGTTTGACTGCTTCTAACTCGAGCATACGACATCGGATTTCGATGAAACGAACATCGTCAGAATTGTCTCGACGAGCTCTTCACGATGACGCCAGTTTTGTCAATTTTTGAGATGATTATTTTTTTGCCTTCTGGACACCCCTAAAGCCAGTTTGACTGGCCGTAACTTGCACAAACGGAGTCCTTTTCACCCCGTTCAAGTTGCATTGGAACCAAGACATCATTCTCTTTCAGATGAAGCTAAAATATGGAGTATTGGGAACACTTCAATTTTCACTAAAAAATTGTCCCCCGGATCAGGCCTCCTCACTGGAGAGCTTTAGGACCTCCAAAAGCTTGATTACTTGGAAAGTAAGTGAGGGTAAAGTTCCCTCACTTTACCAATCTCCATCCATCTTGCTTTGCTTGGATGCATCCCCTTCAGGCCCACTCTGAGGTACTCAACATCTCCTCTTCGTGAAGTTCTGACAATCCTGTCGAGAATAACATCTTCTGGCAACTCTGACATGTACTCTGGAGAAAGGTCGACTGATGGAACTTGAATGTCTGAGACTTCATCTAGGATCATTGGAGGCTCATACAGTTTCAAATTCTCAACATTGATGACCGAGTAAATATGCATGTATGGAGGAAGATTGAGGCAGAAGGCATTAGCACCAATCTTCTCAAGGATCTCAAAAGGACCATACCTAATTGGCTTAAGCTTTTTACCTTCACCTTGCATCCTTTCCTTGCTGATATGTAACCAAAATCTGTCTCCAACCTGAAAATGATGATCAGTGCAATGCTTGTCATGGCAAACCTTGTATTTTGCTTGGCTTTGTTCCAACCGTGCTTCCACTGCCTGATGAATTGCTTGGACTTTCTGGATGAACTTCAAAGCCTTCTCTGCATCATGGCGTCCATCTTCAACATCATCTTTCCCAAAAGCAAAATCCATCGGTGTCTTGGGCACATAACCAAAGCATGTCTCAAAAGGAGACCTCTTAGTAGAAGAGTGTGCTGCATGGTTGTAGGCATGCTGCACATAATGAAGACTCTCATCCCACAACTTAGGATGCTTACTGCAGTAACCTCTGAGTAGATGCACAACTGTCCTGTTTACAACCTCTGTCTGTCCGTCGGTCTGCGGATGGAAGGCTGTACTCTTCTTCAGCTTGGTGTCCATGAGTCCCCACAAAGTTGACCAAAATTCCCCCAAGAATCGAGAATCTTGATCCGATACAATAGAAGTAGGTAACCCAAAATGAACCCATACAAATTGAAAGTACATATGAGCTGTCAGTTCAGCAGTGACTTGCTTTTTACATGGCATTAAGATACACATTTTGCTGAACCGATCAACTACTACATACAAATAATCATGTCCCTTCCTAGACATAGGTAACCCCCCAACAAAGTCCATTGACACACTTTCCCATGGACGAGAAGGTACAGGTAGAGGTGTGTACAAGCCCAATTTCCTATTACTAGGCTTACTAGTTGCACACATAACACAACCTCTAATATACTTAGTTACAGTTTCTTGCATACGAGGCCAATAACAATATTTCTGCAGCTGAGTCAATGTTTTGTTTACCCCAAAGTGTCCTGCAATCAATGAGGTATGTGCTTCTCTAATAACCTGTGCTTGTTCATCTTTTGGAACACATAATTTACCCAAGTGATATAACAGTTTATCTTGCACATAATAATATTTCTCTTCTACATGTTTACCATTCATTAAAGCAGCATAGATATCCTTAAAGTTCTCATCATTAGCATATTGTTCCTGAAAACTTTCATGAACCATAGAACTATTCTGAAGGATTATCAAAGCATTCATCATAGGAGGTCTAGAGAGCATGTCTGCTACTTTGTTATGGGTTTCTTTCTTATACTTAATAACCAAATGAAACTGTTGTAGAAAACCCATCCACTGAAAGTGCCTACTTTGTTGCAGTTTACTTTGTGAGTGCAAATACTGAAGTGGCTGGTGATCAGTGTGGATTACAGTTTATTTCCCCATTATGTAATGTTTCCATTTTTTAACACTCTAAACTAAAGCATAAAGTTCTTTATCATATGTGGGATAGTTACTTACTGCTCCTGAAAAGGTTTCAGAGTGGTAGCAAACTGGTTTACCTCCTTGCATGAGTACTGCTCCCATGGCAAATCCACTTGCATCTGTCTCGATCTCAAATGGTTGATGTAGATCTGGTAAGGCCAAAACTGGTGCGGTGCTCAACTTTCCCTTCAAAGTGTCGAAAGCCTTCTGTTGTGGACCTCCCCACTGAAAAGTTGCCTTTGTACTAGTTAATGCATGCAATGGTGATGCTATATAAGAGAAATTTGCAATAAACTTTCTCCAGTACTAAACTGCACCTAGGAAACTTCTGACCTCTGTGACTGTACTTGGCTTAGGCCATTTTACAATAGCTTCAACCTTCGCAGGGTCTACTTTCAATTGACCACCCCCTACGACATAGCCTAAGTACACTAAGGATGTCTTAGCAAATTCACATTTAGACATCTTTACATACAATTTTTCTTTTCTCAATACATCAAAGACTTTCTTTACATGACTTACATGATCTTCCCAAGTTTGACTGAATACAAGGATATCATCTAGATAGACTATGACAAAATCATCAATAAAAGGACGAAAGACATCATTCATGACTCTCATAAAGGTAGCTGGTGCATTACAAAGCCCAAAAGGCATAACCAACCACTCAAACAGTCCCTGTTTTGTCTTAAATGCAGTCTTCCAGATATCATCTTCTGCAATTCTTATCTGATGATAACCACTTCGCAAATCTAACTTAGTAAAGTAAACTGCATGTTTTAACTGATCAAGTAAATCATCTATTCTAGGAAGAGGATACCTGTTCTTTACCGTTATCTTGTTCAAGGCGCGATAGTCGATGCACATCCTCCAAGTTCCATCTTTCTTTGGAACCAAGACAATTGGAGAACCACAAGGAGATGTACTAGGACGAATAACTCCTTTTTCCACCAACTCTTGAACCTGCTTTTTAATTTCCTCATTCTGCATAACTGATAAACGGTACATGCCGATATTAGGAAGTGGCACATCCTGCTGTAACTGGATTTCATGCTGTATCTCTCTCTTGGGTGGTAACCCTTTCGGTTCCTGAAACATGTCATCATAAGCGGAAATAATCTTGACCATTTCAGTTTTATGTTTTGGGTCACACCCCTTGAATGCCTCAGATTTATCATCTTCTTTGGCTTTTACAAGCATTAGTACAAAGTTTTTACTTGAGTTGACCAACCTCTTCATTTGACCAGCATTAACTAGTGTAAGATTAGTCTTCACCTTATGTGCCCGTACAATGTATTCTACCCCATCTTTAAAAAGATGATACTTATTCTCCCCCCTATAAAAGATTGCTTTTCTGTCATAAAGATAAGGACTCCCTAACACAAGCCCACAAATATCCAAAGGGACCACATCGACTTCTACCTCATCTACAAAGTTTGCAGTGATAGCAAATCTCAATTTACACTGTTTAGTTACTTTTAATTGTGCATCATTGCAAACCCATCCGAGTGGATATGGTTTCGGATGAGGTGTTGTAGCCAAATTAAGTTTCTTTACAACTTCTTCAGATATTAAGTTGACTTGTGAACCCGTATCAAACAGAGTATCAATCTTAGTGTGTTTTGTTACAACACGAATGTGAAACAATTCATTTCTTTGCTTATCAACCTTAGGAGAAGATTCTTTACTTGTACTTGCACTGGCATTAGAAAAACTTGCATCAGATGAGAGAGATATACCTTTCCCTTTACCTTGGATTCCGGTAGCAACAATCTTTGTCTCATCTCCGGAGTCAGAACCAAGATCCTGTTGAATCACTGCAGTAGTCTTCTGCTTGCCTTTGTTACCTCCATATCTTTTTGGCCTCAACTCAGGATGAAGCTTCCAACATCTTGAATCATCGTGCCCCTCTTTCTTGCAATGGGAGCATGTGGGTTTCTCACCCTCTTTCTTAGTTGTAGCTGTCTTCTTCCCTTTGCCTTTATCTTTGTCTTTCCCTTTAGACTTACCCTCAAACTTAGATGGCTTCTTGGAAAAGTTATCACTAAAAGTATTCTTACCCCTTGACTCTAAAGGAGTAGCTTGAACAGACACCTCGTCTAGATTGTTGGGACTCAACATCAAAATAGTGTGCCTAAGGTAAGAATGTAAACCACCAATATACTTAAGTAATGTGTCTTGGGTATACAAGGGAACATTTAGAGCAATGGACCGTTTCCTAAACTCATGCGTATAAGCCTGGACAGACTGCCCCTTACCTTGCCTAAAGGTTTGCCAATTCATGGTTAACTGTTGCATGTAACCTAAAGGGTAGAATTGTTTCCTAAGGGCAGCAACAAACTCCATCCAAGACATATTAACTTGACCATGGCGAGCAATTTCTTCACGAGTTTTACTCTCCCACCAGGTGAGAGCTGTACCTCCCAACCGGAGAGTTGCTAATTGAATCCTAGAAGCATCTTCTACTAGGCCTTGAATCCTACAAGTATACTTCTACTTGTTGGACCCAATCGTCTAACTTCTCAGCATTTAACTCCCCACAATATTTAGGTAACTCAAATTTTACATCAAGCTTAATTACAGGCTTAGACTTGCTCTTAAATGGATTTACATTAGAAGAAGGAGAAGGAGAAGGAGGAGAAGGGGGAGGAGAAGAAGAGGGAGAAGATGGAGGAGAAGGAGTTTTTGGAGCTTTCGCCTCTGTGTCTTTATGATCTTCCTGCTTCTCATGCTTTGAAGAGCCTCCCTTTTCACGCTTCTTCCTTTCAGCATAAAGTTTGTCCACCATCGCCTTCATGTCAAGAAATAGCTTCTGGAAATCCTTGTCACTGAGCTCTGAACTTTTTCCACCTTCTTTTGCTTCCATCTGTGACGGTTGATTAGCTCTTCGTCTTCCGATTTCAGGATTGTATTCTTCAAGTTCTCCTTCGCCTCGTTGCAATCTGGATCTCGTTAGCATTCAATTTGCACTACAAGCCACACACAAAGCTCTGATACCAACTTGATCTATTTAGGATCTAGGACTAAATGCTTACAGAATGCGTAACGTAAAAGATCAATTATTACAACGCTTAACATAAATGATTACATAATTAAATGCTCAAATGAATAAATGAACATAACATAACATAAATGCCAAGATAATGAACTGAACAGAAAGAGAGAAGAAATAGAGAGATGAAACCACAATTGATAACGGAGTTCGTCCCTAAGGACTACGTCTCCGGGCCCCTCTCCAATGGAGTGACCGATCCGATTATACTCCAAAATAGTTACAATTGAGACAACATCATCCCCTTCAAGCACATCGTTAGCACAACATAACTTCGATGTACAGGAACAATTACAATCATCTCCCGAGCATTCTCTCGTTCTCCACCTGGACTTGGGAAAAATCCATTTCTACCCCTCTTTTTATACAAGAAATTTTCCTAATTAGTCCTAACCACCAAAATAAATGCATATCTTCCTGATCAGCTCGTATAACTCCTCTGGTATCCCCATTTAGCTTCTGGTTCAGGTTGTTAGGGGTAGTTTTGATTGTTTGTGGCTTAAAAAGCCATTTGGTTAAGGTTCGGTCTATATTCTTATAACAAAACTAAACAAACTCCCATATATAATCGAGAGTATGCCGTGGCGTGCCGGTGGATAGATATTTTGTTAACTGCGTGGTTGGCGGTTCCAACCCCGCCGGCCACGCCTTATACCCGAATCCATTGATTTTAAACAATAAGAACAAATGCGTCTACACATATACTTGGCACCTATATTTGGTATAACGGCCAACGCCCCGGTTGTTTCGGCCGAGGTTGCGGGGTCGAGCCCGTGGCAACCATTTTTGTTGAAATAAACAAAACAACTCCGCGGATAAGCAGAAGGCTGAGAAAGATGCCACGTGTCGTGCCACTATTGGCCCAAACATGCCGATGTGTCCACGGACGTGAATTACCGTACACAGACTATTGGCCACGTGTCACAGTGCTATTCGCTGAGGCTGTCGATGTGTCATGCTGACTGGGACGATGACATGGACTCCGTACCGCTGACTGGATGCCACGTCACTGGTATGGACGGAAACGTGTCAACAAATAATTGGTCTGAACAGCTAAGTCACTTGCCACGTGTTAGGTCAGAATTTTCCAATATGTAATCCGTACAGTACGGACTGCCACACCAACATGATGACATCATCATCTGTACCCTCTAGTTGACTGAAGTTTGACTGCTTCTAACTCGAGCATACGACATCGGATTTCGATGAAATGAACGTCGTCGGAATCGTCTCGACGAGCTCTTCGCGATGACGCCAATTCTGTCAATTTTTGAGATGATTATTTTTTTTGCCTTCTGGACGCCCCTAAAGCCAGTTTGACTAGCCGTAACTTGCACAAACGGAGTCCTTTTCGCCCCGTTCAAGTTGCATTGGAACCAGGATGTCATTCTCTTTCTGATGAAGCTGAAATCTGGAGTATTGGGAACACTTCAATTTTCACTGAAAAATTGTCCCCCAGATCAACGAAGCATCTCAGGTCCAAGTAATACTCTATCCTCAAGTCGATCCCAACTTAGAGGAGTTCGACAAGGACGACCGTATAATTCCTGAAATGGTGGCATACCTATGGAACTCTGATATCCATTGTTGTAAGCGAATTCTACTAAGTACAAGTAATCCTCCCAACGTGATTGTTGGTCCATTACGTACATTCTAAGCATATCCTCTAATATTTGGTTAACCCTTTCCGTTTGACCATCAGTTTGAGGATGATACGCTGAACTAAAGTTCAACTGTGTGCCTAGACCATGTTGTAATGAAGTTCATAGGGCTGAAGTAAATACAGGATCTCTATCAGAAATAATCCTACGAGGAATACCATGTAATCTAATGATGTCCTCCATAAATATCCTAGCTACGGATGAAGCATTATATGATGAACGTATTGGTGAAAAATGAGCTACTTTAGTCAATCGGTCAACAGTTACCATAATGGCATCATGTCGACGTGAAGACGTAGGTAACCCTACTATAAAGTCAACGGATATAATATCCCATTTCCATTCAGGAATAAGATGTGGCTACAATAATCCAGCAGGATGTTGATGCTCAGCTTTGACTCGCTGGCATTCAAGACATCTTGATACTTAATCAACAATATCACGTTTCATACCAGGCCAGAAATACAATTGCTGAAGATCGACATGCATTTTCTTGACTCCTGGATGAGTTGAATACAGAGCTCGATGAGCTTCTGTCATAATTAATGTACGAAGACTCTCTACATGTGGTACATAAATACGACCTAAATGCCACAAAATTCCATTTGATTCTAGGACATACCCTACAAATTGACCTTCTAAGGGTCTACCAGATTCAATCTCCGACCTCACTTCCTAATACAATCTATCCATACGAAGTGCTACTAATATTTGACCTCTCAAATCTACTTCAAGAGTAGTAGTAGAGATCTCATGTCGACAACGACTAAGAGCATTAGCCACTACGTTCTCTTTGCCTTGAACATATTTTACTTCAAAATCATACTCACACAAGAACTCCATCCACCGTCTCTGCCTAGCATTCAAGTTAGGTTGCGTAAAAATGTATTACAAACTACGGTGATCAGTATGAAGTTCGAATTGATGACCTAATAAGAAATGCCTCCAACGAACTAATGCATGCACTACTGCAGCTAGTTCTAGGTCATGAGTAGGATAGTTTAATTCGTGATCTTTGAGTTTGCAAGACTCATAAGAAACCACACGCCCATCTTGCATCAATACTGCTCCTAAACCCTCTAAGGATGCATCCGCACATACTACGAAATCCTTAGTAGGATCAGGAACAATTAGTATAGGCGCATTAGTCAACTTTTCTTTAAGATTCTGAAAAGCCATCTGACATTGCTCTGTCCAAACAAACTTATTCCCTTTCCTTTGAAGAGAAGTAATAGGATGACCGATTCTAGAAAATCCCTCTACAAATCGCCTATAGTAACCAGCTAGACCCATAAAACTACGAACTTCACCTACATTAGTAGGTGCAGGCCAATCTACAATAGCTTGGATCTTTGAAGGATCCACAACAATACCTTTTCCATATATCACATGTCCAAGATATTTGATCTCAATTTGAAAGAAATCACAGTTCTTCAGGTTCGCATACAATTGATTTTCCCTTAAACATTGCAAAACCTGTCTCAAGTGTTCTTCATGCTCCTTCATGTTCCTCGAATAGACTAAAATATCATCGAGAAATACCAGGACAAAGCGATCAAGGTATGTACAAAATACACCATTCATTAAACTCATGAATACTGATGGTGCATTCGTTAACCCAAATGGTACTACTGTGAATTCATAGTGCCCATAACGAGTTCGAAAAGCAGTTTTATGAATGTCTGCTTCAGCTATACGCAATTGATGATAACCAGATTTCAAATCAATTTTAGAGAACACATTAGCTCCCTTAATTTGATCAAAAAGATCATTGATTCTAGGCAAGGGATAACGATTCTTAATCGTAACCTTGTTCAATTGACGATAGTCAATGCACAGCCTAAGAGATCCGTCCTTCTTCTTTACGAAGATGACAAATGCTCCCCAAGGGGAAACACTTGGACGAATAAAACCATTTTCTAATAATTCCTCTAAATGAATACGAAGTTCCTCTAATTCTTGAGTCATCATTCTATAAGGAGCTCTAGATATAGGCTCAGCTCCAGGAACTAGATCAACCCTAAAGTCAATATCCCTCTTCGGTGGCATTCCTGGAATGTCATCGGGAAACATGTCTGCGAATTCCCTAAGAATAGGATGATCATCAAGAGATACCTCTCGACTCTCACCCTCTTCCAAATCAGTAACTTTTTTTGCAAACAGTTGACATCCCTGACGAAGACATCTCTTTAATTGCATAGCAGATATCATCCGCAAAGAGATAGGTCTTTGAATACCTACGATTTCCACTTTCGCACCTAAATCATTAATGCAACTAACTGTCTTAAGTCGATAGTCAATTACAGCATGATATGATTCTAACCAATCCATACCTAAAACTATATCATACAATCCTAAGGGTGTAACATATAAATCTACTAAGGTAGTTAACATTCCAATTTTAAGTTCACAATTATGTACTAAGTTTTCTACTGCTACTTTCACCCCAGAGGCGAATTCAACTTGCCACTTACCACCTTGCTTTACCGCCACAAGACTACAACGGTCTACGATGGTCGGTGAAATAAAGGA